>RYFJ01003406.1:0-165075 GCA_003991445.1 Oryza meyeriana var. granulata
CCCCCGAGATCATTTACTGTTCAACACCACCTCCAGTACGCCGACTACAAGAGGGAGCGACAAGAGGGAGGGCCGCACAGATCACAACAAAGGAGGCCACACCGCGAAGCCCGCAATAACGAAGCTGCGCCAAGCTGGCGCGAATCACTCAGCAAACAGATCCTCCAACTAAGATTGGCGACCGATGTTTCGTCACAGCCACAACAAAAACGTGGTGGCCGCGGGGGGCACTCTGTGGACCACTCCAGCTCGGGGCCGAATCACCAGGCCCACCCCGCACTTCGCTAAGATCAATGGCGTGATACAAGCTGCTGCCTGTCGAGCGTAGCAACAGCGATCCGGCGACACTGCATACCGACCAACTGTCAGGTTCTCCGGCGGACAGGCTCATCTGCATAGCCGACGTGGGCGGGCAGGCTCCAGTCGGCACGCGAAAGAGTCGCGGCAGGACCCGCTCTCGGCAATCCAGTAATCACTGCAGGCAGTCGCCAGCATGATCGCCGCCCATATCAGGACCTCCGAGTTCGACTGCACGACGGACCTTCAGTCACACCATTAACGCCCGACGCGAGAACGCGAAAGGAGAGACGAAACGCCACCGACTGGAGACGAAAACGAGCGCTTGGCATCCACACGAGCGATACATCGCCAAGATCGGGAGTCGGAGCCCTACGAAGACGAAGGCATCCCAGCCTTCACTACGGGAGTTACAGGACGTCTTGTGGCCGACTGCCTTTAAGCCCACCGGGCATCGAAAGTCCGACGGCAAGACAAACCTAGATCTTGGCTTACCGTTTTACACCTGGAGTTCGAAGCTGCTGGGGGACAGCGGAGTCTGGCTAAACTAACCGCCCAGTCGCACTAGCCGATTCGGCGAGAGGAATGGCTGACAGGCCTCCCGAGCGTCGACGGTTCCTGGGGACAACTCCAGGGAATTGGTTCATCAGACTAATTTCCAAAGACTACGACGTGGGACCCACTTCGGAGCAATGAATCTTTAATCAACTGCACCAGAAGAAAAACGAGTCTCTTGCGCGAATTCATTTCAAAGTTGTTTCGAGAGCGAACCAAATCCCAACCGTCAAAGAACGAAAGCCTGTCATCGCGGCCTTTCGCCAACAGGGTAAAAGACGCTCCGCTGTATCGCAAAATTCACTTGGAAAGCCACCATCCACAGCGGGCGGTCTTGGACATGGCCAACAAATACGCCAACTCGGACCCGAAAGCTGTCGCGGAGGCCCTCGACGAGAAGAAAGGAGCCCCGACAAAAAGAAGAAGGCGAAAGCGACAACGAGCTGTCTCAAAACAAGTCTCGCAGCGCAGCGGAAGTCGGACAACGAGGTGGCCAACATGTGGGGCAGCTGGTCGCGGCCCCAGAGAAACACGACTACCAGGGAAAGTCGTAATGAGCGGCATGCCTTCCACCCAAGGAAAACACGTGGCCAAGACTAGCTATATGCTCAAAAAGTTTGCCTGTCGAGCAACTTTCATCTCTGGCACCGACCAAGGACAAAGACAAGCCAGACCCAGGGTCCGGCTGAACGATTCCAAGATCCTCAAGCCGAGCTCAACCATATCTTCGGGGGCCACTTGCATACGAGTTCCAAGCACAAACAGAAAGAAGCTCTATCAGCAGCGGCATCAACACTGTCTCCATGGCCGACACCCCCCAATACTGCGCTGAGTCAGAGATGGCCATCACCTTCACTCCGCAGATTACACCAGATCGGGTTCCCACCCGGGACGCTTCACTCGTCCTGGGACCACAGTCGTCAAAACAATCAGCTAGGAAACCCTCATAGTTACGGAGTAGCGCGCTCATTCCTGTTCGCCAAACTAATTTGGACGAGATGAAAGTTCTCGTTTCAGAGCTACGCGAGCACTGCGCCCTTCCACGGGATAATTCCCGCCTATCATCAACCCACTCGGGCAGAAACCTGGCTGGTAACCTTCGGCCGCGGGATATACCGCACAGGAAAGTCTGCTTCGAGGTCGCAGAGCTTCCGGAGGGGAACTGCGTACCACCGATACTCGGACGACCGGCACTTGCAATTCATGGCAGCGGTACCGCACTAACATTACATGGTGGCTGAAAGATGCCCGGTACAGCAGGAGTCCTCTCCCTCCGCAGCGACGTACAAGCAAGCCTTTCACCTGCGCAAGAGAGCTGCACAATGGCCAATCACAAGAGGCGACGTTCAGGGGCGCGACAGTATTCGGCAAAGCGCCACAACAGAAGTCGAGCAAGATCAAATCCGGCGAAAAAGGCAGCGAAGTCGGGAATTTCAGCGGACTCTGACACGAAGAAGATCCCCCTGGACCCTTCCGACCCTCCAAGACTGCCCTAGTCGGGACCGGACTCGACCCCAAATAGGAAGAGCGCGCTCGTCACCTTCCTCCAAGCCAACAAAAATATCTTTGCGTGGAAACCGTCCGACATGCCGGGCGTACCAAGGGAGGTGACTCGAGCATGCCCTAAACGTGAAGACAGACGCCAACCAGTCAAACAACGACTGCGGCGCTTCGCTCAAGACCGCAAAGATGCTATCCGGAGGAAATTACCAAGCTCCTCGCAGCCGGGCTTCAATCAAAGAGGTCTACCACCCGGATTGGTTGGCAAAACCCAGTTCTGGTCCGGAAGAAAAACGGTCAATGGCGCATGTGCGTCGACTACACTGACCTCAACAAAGTGTGCCCCAGGACCCATTTGTCTTCCCCGGATAGATCAGGTGTTGATTCCACGGCAGGGTGCGACCTACTCAGCTTTCTCGACTGTTACTCGGGATACCATCAAATCAGCTTGAGGGAAGAAGACTGCTTGAAGATATCTTTCATCACACCGTTTGGAGCGTACTGCTATATCACAATGCCGTTCGGTCTGAAGAACGTGGGAGCAACCTATCAAAGGGCTATTCAGCGGTGTCTGCATACTCAGATCGGACGCAACGTGGAAGCCTACGTTGACGATGTGGTGATCAAGACCAAGTCCAAAGAAGACTTCATCGCTAACTTGGAAGAAACCTTCCAAAACCTTCAAAGATTCAAGATGAAGTTGAACCCGGAAAAATGCGCCTTCGGTGTTCCATCCGGAAAGTTACTCGGCTTCATCGTCTTGCACCGCGGCATTGAGGCCAGCCCGGAGAAAGTCAACGCCATCAGGCACATGGCACCCCCGACTAACCTCAAAGACGTCCAGAAGCTGACAGGCTGCATGGCGGCACTCAGCCGGTTTATCTCCTGACTGGGCGAACGGGGCATGCCCTTCTTCAAGCTACTCAAAAAGACCGACAATTTCCAATGGACTCCGGAAGCTCAGCGAGCCTTCGAAGACTTCAAACAATTCCTCACATCACCCCCCGTGTTGGCATCACCTCTGCCCCAGGAACCGCTAATGCTATATCTGGCGGCAACAACACAGGTAGTCAGCACGATGCTGGTAGTTGAGCGATCCGAACAGGGTCATATTCAAAAAATACAATGGCCAGTCTACTTCGTCAGCGAGGTCCTTACCGACTCCAAAACGAGATATCCGCAAGTCCAGAAGCTGCTATATGGCCTACTTATCATAGTCCGGAAGCTGGTGCATTATTTCCAAGCACACCAAGTCACGGTGGTCACAACATTTCCACTCGGGGATGTCCTTCATAATCGCGAGGCCACCGGCCGAATCGCTAAATGGGCACTCGAGCTGATGGCATTTGACATCACCTTTCAGCCACGGACAGCAATCAAATCTCAAGCTCTAGCCGACTTTGTGGCCGAGTGGACAGAAGTCCAACTGCCTACACCAACAGCAAAGCTAGAATACTGGACAATGTACTTCGACGGTTCTCTACGGATCGGTGGCGCCGGGGCCGGAGTCATATTGACGTCCCCCACTGGTGAAAAACTGAAGTACGTTCTACAAATCCACTTCCCGGCTTCCCACAACGTTGCCGAGTATGAGGCACTTGTCCATGGGCTCCGCATCGCTGTATCACTCGGCATACGTTGACTGGTGTCGATGCTTTGCACCGGCAATAATACTATGGGGGTACTCGGCGACCTGGAATTCGGTGGATTGCAGAGGAACACGAGGGAATTATACTGGTTCAGGCCCTCAATGTGAGGTAATACCCTACGTCCAGTTGAGGTGTTATTCCTCTGAGGTGGATTTGTGATCAATGATCTGGGTGTGTCCTCATGGGGCGCCCTGCCTCCCTTTATATACTAGGGGACAGGGGTACATGGTAAGGATCCCAGTCGGATACGACCAAGGGATTTCCTTATTAGAGATAGAATCTTATCCGACTAAGGCTACGTTTCCTTATTGTACAAGGCACAGCCTGCCGGGTGCTATCTTCTCTCTAATTACATGATCTGGCCCATCCTCTATCCGAGTGGCCCATGTGCTTGTAGTGAGGTACCCGGGGCCCATGGCTCCCACAGTAGCCCCTGAGACCTTCATAGTTGAGTCACAGCTGATGCCGAGTGCTCTTCCTCCACGGTGAAGGTTACCCGAGTGCGATGCTCCCGAGTACTCTTTGTCCGAGTAAGTCTTCCCGAGTCCTGCTTCATGTCAGCTGGCAGCGAGGCTATGAAGGGCTTCATGTAAATATATGAATAGTGTGCGCCGAATAGGCGCACCTATTAGGTGTAGCCCCCGACTTTGTGCTTAATTGTGAAGACAATTAAACATAAAGTCAAAGATCTTTAACCTGGAAGTCTTTCCCGAGTAGATTACTACTGGTATATGACTCTTCGGTATCATGTCAACCGGAATATAATTTATAGTCTTGCCGAGTAGGAGACTACTCGTATATAGGACTCTTCGACTTTATGTCAGTCGGAATATGAGTTTATAGTCTTTTCCGAGTGGCGTCCCACTCAAAAGCTAGACTCTTCCGCATCATGTCAGCGGGAATAGATATTTATAGTCTCTCCCGAGTAGTGCACTACTCGAAAGTTAGACTCTTCAGCGTCATGTCGGCTGGAATAATGTTGCTCATGGCAACTGATGGCCATGCATGTAGGCCGAGTACCACTTTATGAAAATAAATCCATTACGTGGTCAGGTGTTCCCGAGAAAGATACATGCATCCCCAATTTTAATGAAGACCAGCTTGTGATCCTTGTAAGGATATATCCTCGAGACCTGGTGGATAAAACAGATACCCAAACGTATATGTTTAGCAATGAGGCTTTCATGAAGCATATCTGTTTACCTCATTGATTCCTGTGGGTAGCACCAGCGCTATAATTTCAACTCAGCCTGCGGGCGGCCCACATGGAGCATGCTACTGTAGGAACTCATGTCTTGTCGGCCCAATACCAACTGTGCAAGCCTGGGCCCATCTAGTCGGTTCAGGCTATAAAAGGATGGGGAGAGAGAAAAAGATTCCATCGTCTTCCCCAAAGCAACCAATCTCTTCATCTTCCACCTTCGCGCCTAGCTTTTCGCCTCCCGCCCGGTTAGGGTTAGCAGCAGCCGTTCCCCACCCGGACTCGGGCGATTTCAATCCTCTTCGTTTATTCCAAGCCCCCGATTTGCTTTCCCCCAAATCTCAACACCTCCAGTCATGCCGAAGGCGACGAATCCTGCGGGTGCGCCAGGGAGTTCTTGGCCGATCTCGGATTGCGGCTCGGTGAAGCTGAGACGGTTGGAGAGCGAGCTGAAGTTGCCCAGCCAAGAAGTGATCCGTTGGCGGTCGGCGAGGGATGAGTCGAGCCCCAACCCCCGGCCTGGTGAAACAGTAGTTTTCGCCTCTTTCTTTGATCGGGGCTTGTGTCTTCCGTCGTCTGATTTCTTCCGCCGCATCCTTGATTTCTACGGGCTGGAGTTGGTGCATTTAAATCCCAACTCGATCCTTCAGATCTCCATATTCGTTACTCTTTGCGAGTGCTTTCTGGGTGTTGAGCCCCATTTCATCCTCTTCCGACACTTGTTCCATGTCAAGCCCCAGCCTTCCAAGAGTAATATCAGTGTGATTGGGGGGGCTGGTCTTCAACTAAGGAGTGATGGGAAGAAAACATATATCGATTTGCCCTTGAAATCTTCTCTGAAGGGCTGGCACAAGGAGTGGTTTTACTGTGCCGATCTAGCTCCTTCCTTGCGCCCGTTTACTGGTATGCCGCCGGCGGTGTTGCCAAGCTGGTCTTCGGAGCCAACCTTTGAAGAACTGGGCCAGGCACACATATTGCTGACGAAGATAGATGACCTCAAGAGGGCCGGCTTGACAGGGCCCTGGGTGGCTCGTCGTTTCCTGACGAGGCGCGTCCAGCCGCTGAAGCTGAGAAGCGCTTTCGGCTGGGCCTTCAGAGGTAAACACGATCCCGACCGGGTGAGCAGCGAGACAGCGGACAAGGGGGCAGTAACCGATACCTTGTTTGGCTACTTCTCTGAAGGGGTCGTTGCCACCGAAGATGATAACCGCCGAGTTGCTGCCTATAGCTTCATCCGGCCACGGACCAAGGTAACCTTCTACTTTCTTCTGTAGTGAACGCCTGTGGAACGATGATTGTTCAACCTTGCGTGATGGTATCTTGTCGACTTGCTTGTAGTGGCACGAGGAATTTGATGAAGATTCTCGTCCATTGTCTGCGGTCGCGCCGAGGAAGAGGCCAAGGAGTCCCTCTGATGCCCAACCCGACTCCAAGATAGCGGGGAAGAAGCCAATTTTATATCGGGGCGAGGGGGCCATGACAGCGCGTGCCGTGAGCGGTAGCTTGAAGATAAAGGACACCGCTGCCACAACGCCCACGCGGTCGAGTCCCAGGCTGAGAGCAGCAGGCTTGGGCTCGACGTTGTCGTACTCAGCAACAGCGCCGCCAAGGGGCCAACCAGGGCAGAGGCCGATTGGGGCGAAGGAACCCGAACCAACCATACCAGAGTCGAGGCCGACTTAGGCCGATATGCCTCTGCCGTCGACGACACCGACCGGGGCGAATGCCGATGCTGGCGCTTCGCCGGGGAGCGGGCACGCTAGCAGGAAGCTGAAGTTTTCCAAGAGGTGCGCTACTCCGAGCATTCTGTAGTCGTTGTATGTTAAAATACAGTCCTGATGTCTTGCTTCGTTGTGCAGGAAGCGGGCCGATATCGACCTCAAAAAGGTCGACCCATCTGCTCTGCTTGATGAGTCCGCCCCAGCCGAGTCAGCAGCAGCGAACACACCTGCTGAGCCGGCGGCCAGTCCGGTCGCTGAAACCGAGGTGGCTCCGACTACAGGGCCACTACCGCCACTCGACCGAGAGGTGGCTGTTGAAACTGAGGCCCCAGCCCCCGAGGCACCATACGTCGCGGAAGCAGGGGACGGATCCCCCGAGCCGGTCCCCAATGTTGTAGGGGAAGGCGGTGCCGAGGCCAGGACCCCGTCGCCATCGTGGTTATCGTCATCGCCATCGTCGCCGTCGCCGCTGCCACCGGAGATCCCACATTTGCCTCGGATCAAAGCTCCCCCACGTGTGATGCCCCGGACCTTCTCGTGGACCACTCGCGATGGCACTATGAAAAGCTTCAGGCTCGATGAAGTCGTCGCAAGGAGAGAGCGCGAGAGCCTGCTTCGTGCCGCCATCAACGGGTCCCAAGGGGTCACGGTATGATTCTTGTAGTGAAGCTCCAGCAATCTTCTTGTTTTGAAGTTTTGACTCTGTCGTCGGTTTGTTCCTTGTCCTGAGCAGAAGCTCGTCGACCGCAACGAGGCGATGACAGAGATCCTGGTCGAGATGGCTCCCTACCTCGCGGAATTACAACAGCTCCGGGCATTGAAGGCCGAGATGGAGGCGCGTCACACGAGGAGGGAGGCCTGGCTGAAGAGCGGCGCTGATCAGCTCAGGGCTGAGACATGGGCCCTAGCCGAGAAGATCAGAGGTAAAATCCTCGAGCATATCTCCCCGACTGGACCGTTGGTGTAATCATCCAGCTACGTCGATTCCGACTGCTTGGTGGTGTCATGACTGCGTGATTGAGCTCTTGGCTAATCTGTGGTGCAGACCTCGAAGCGGAGAGGGAGTCGCAGCTGAAGGAGGCCGAAGAAGCCAAGGCCGAGCTTGAAAGGGTCAAGGCCGACCTGACAAAGGCCAACACCGAGCTTGACCGGGAGAAGTCCGAGTTGGAGAAGGCCGTCGTCGAGCTCGGTAAGGAGAAGGCCGAACTGGAGAAGACCGTGGCCGGGTGGGAGGCCGACTACGAAAGTAAGTCCTCAACCCGACTGTGATCTCAGCCAATACATTAGTCACCCTGTGTGTAGCCGAACCTGACAAGCTTACTTGCCGGCCGATCTGGGCAGGCATGAGAGCCAACGTCCAGGCCCAGTACCGGTTCTACACGGAGGAGATAAGGTCAATCAGGGAGTCACGGGAGGCCCTCGTCGGGTCCGTGAAGGGGCTCCTTGACCTTGTGGATCCCCGCTCAGTGGGGACCAGCTGTAGCAGAATTTCTCAAATAATGGGTCGTCTCGAGGACGCGCCGAGTGCCCTGAAAAGGTACTCAGACGAGCGGGTTGCCGCCGGCGTGGCCCAGACCCTAGCAATGACCAACTCCATCTACCCGAGGGCGGACATTGAGGCCATCAGGGAGGGATTTTCCGAGGAGACGACGCCCGAGGAAGCGCTGGAGCTGATCTCACAGGCGAAGCCGACTGCTGAAGCGATTACCCGAGACCTGGGTCTGTAAAGGCAATATATTTTGTAGTCGGTGTATACGCATGCTTTCATATACGATCATGTGTGAATATATGTGTCGTGCCGCCAAACTTATTATTCGGTTGTCATTAGCTTTACCCGACCATGTAGCATGCACCGAGTTAGTTCGATAGAACTTGATAAAAATCGTTCGGAGGAAGATGCTATACTCGGGCGAACGCATCAGTCGTGGCAAGGCTTCATAACCGAGGTGAGATAAGCTTGTATGTTATTGACAGAACACATATATACATGCAGCCCCCGACTCACTACTCGATTGGAACAAGCGGCGTAGTGAGTCAGGAAAAACTGTACACATGGAAAAAGTAAAACTCAGGTATAGAAAGGACGTAGCTGTTCTATATTCCATGAGTTGGTGATGAGGACGCCGTCTTTGGTCTTCAGTCGGTAGGCGCCTGGCCGCGTGACCTCGGCTATAATGAACGGCCCTTCCCAGATGGGGGATAGTTTATGCCTGTCCTTGGTGGTTTGTATCTTCCTTAGAACGAGATCCCCGACCAAAAAGGCGCGGCCACGGACATTGCGATTGTGGTAGCGACGCAGGCCTTGAAGATACCTTGCCGACTGGATTGTTGCGGCGTCTCTTGCTTCTTCCAGCTGATCTAATTCGATCAGTCGGGTGTTGTTGGAGTCGTCTTCGGAGTAAGCCCGGACTCGCAGAGAGCCGAACTGTATCTCTGTCGGTAGCATGGCCTCGGTACCATAGACCAGGAAGAAAGGGGATTGCCCTGTTGACCGACTAACTGTGGTTCTGAGAGACTAGAGAACGGATGGAAGTTCTTGTACCCACCGACCCGCATATGGTTGTAGTCGGTCGAATATCCTGGCCTTGATGCCTTGCAAGACCATGCCGTTGGCTCGCTCAACCTGCCCGTTGCTCCGCGGATGCTCCACGGATGCATAGCAGATCTTGATGCCGAAATCGTCGCAGAAATCTTGGAATAGGCCCGCCGCGAACTGAGTACCATTGTCGGTGATGATGCGGTTAGGGACTCCGAACCGGTATAATATACTCATGATGAAGTCCTTTGCTCGTGCCGCTGTAATTGTTGCGACGGGTTTAGCCTCAATCCACTTGGTGAACTTATCCACCGCGACGAATAAATGTGTGAACCCCCCTGGCGCTTTCTTGAAGGGCCCGATCATGTCGAGCCCCCATACTGCGAATGGCCAGGAGATAGGGATAGTTTGGAGTTCCTAGGCTGGGAGATTTGTTTGCCTTGCGAAGAACTGGCAACCTTCGCACTTGCGGACGATGTCTTTGGCGTCTGTGACTGTTGTGGGCCAGAAGAATCCCTGCCGTTAGGCTTTTCCGACTAACGTCCTGGATGCAGCATGGTTGCCACATATGCCCGAGTGGATTGAATGCAGGATCTGCTTGCCTTCCTCGGTGGTGACGCAACATGTAACAGCCCTAGGCTCATAACCAAGTTTTTAGAAGTGCATTTGTTGTCCTTTAGACTTCATATTTACTATATTGCATTTTGATCATATGCGATAACAAAATTAACTCTAATCGGAAAAATTGGAACCACTTCTTTTTAAGCAATAGCTTGAACAGAAGTATACATGTTTAATGTTTTATTAAAATATTAGTTTATTTGTCATCACTAAATATAAATTTTGTGGAATTTTTACTCTCTGTTTTGGCCTCCTAAAAATTAAAACCAACTTTCAGTCTAACAAATTTCATCTTTTCACCAGATTTAAAATACTTGGAATTTATGTGGTGGTCACAAAATGCATTGGACGGTATAATTTCCGGGTGCCCACACAACGCATGAGGACGCCGGATGCGCTCCTTCGGTACAGGTCTTCTCCGACTAGCAGGAAGCTTTTGCTCCGACGCTTGACCTGCTCGGCTTGACTGCGATCTTCTGGGAGTTCATCATCCAGAAGGAATTTGACAACAGGACTCCTCCAGTCTTGACATATGTGCAGCACTTCGTCGGTAGCCGGGGTAGGCTCGCCTCCCGACTGCTCTTGTGCCGGTTTCTTCTTGACTGATGGCTCCATAAGTTGCTCGACGAAGATTCCAGTCGGGACTGCTTCTCGTTTGGATCCCATGTTTGCCAGCTCATCCGCCGCGTCGTTGTATTGGCGCAGGACGTGTGTGATTTCCAGCCCGTCGAACTTATTTTCCAGCTTACGGACCTCCTGACAGTATGCCGCCATTGTATCGTCGAGACAGGTCCAGTCTTTCATGACTTGGTTTACCACGAGTTGGGAATCTCCGCGCACAACCAGTCGACGTATGCCGAGTGATATGGCGATGCGGAGCCCGTGAACGAGTGCCTCGTACTCGGCGACGTTGTGGGAAGCCGGGAAGTGGATTTGTAGAACGTACTTCAGTTTTTCGCCAGTGGGGGATGTCAATATGACTCCAGCCCCGGCACCGCCAATCCGTAGGGAACCGTCGAAGTACATTGTCCAGTACTCTAGCTTTGCTGTTGGTATTGGGAGTTGAACTTCTGTCCACTCGGCCACGAAGTCGGCTAGAGCTTGAGATTTGATAGCTGTCCGTGGCTGGAAGGTGATGTCGAACGCCATCAGCTCGAGTGCCCATTTAGCGATCCGGCCAGTGGCCTCGCGATTATGAAGGACATCCCTGAGTGGAAACGCTGTGACCACCGTGACTTGATGTGCTTGAAAGTAGTGCACCAGCTTTCGGACTGTGATGAGTAGGCCGTATAGCAGCTTCTGGACCTGCGGGTATCTCGTTTTGGAGTTGGCAAGGACCTCGCTGACAAAATAGATTGGCCGTTGTGTTTTCTGAATATGACCCTGTTCGGATCGCTCCACTACCACCGCCGTGCTGACTACGTGAGTGGTTGCCGCCAGGTATAGCATTAGCGGTTCCTGGGGTAAGGGTGATGCCAACACGGGAGGTGACGTGAGGAACTGTTTGAAGTCTTCGAAGGCTTGTTGGGCTTCCGGAGTCCATTTGAAGGTGTCCGCCTTTTTGAGGAGCTTGAAGAAAGGCATGCCCCGTTCGCCCAGTCGGGAGATAAACCGGCTGAGTGCCGCCATGCAACCTGTCAACTTCTGGGCGTCTTTGAGGTTGGTCGGGGGCGCCATGTTCCTGATGGCGTTAACTTTCTCCGGGTTGGCCTCGATGCCGCGATGCGAGACGATGAAGCCGAGTAACTTTCCAGACGGCACTCCGAAGGTGCACTTTTCCGGGTTCAACTTCATCTTGAATCTGCGGAGGTTTTGGAAGGTTTCTTCCAAGTCGGCAATGAGATCTTGTCTGGACTTGGTCTTGATCACCACGTCGTCGACGTAGGCTTCCACGTTGCGCCCAATCTGGGTGTGCAAACAGCGCTGAATAGCCCGTTGGTAGGTTGCGCCCGCGTTTTTCAGACCGAACGGCATTGTGATATAGCAATACGCTCCAAACGGCGTAATGAAAGATGTTTTTAAACAGTCTTGTTCCCTCAGGCTAATTTGATGATATCCCGAGTAGCATTCGAGAAAGCTGAGTAGGTCGCACCCCGCCATGGAGTCAACCACCTGATCTATCCTGGGAAGACCAAATGGGTCCTTGGGGCACGCTTTGTTGAGGTCGGTGTAGTCGACGCACATGCGCCATTTACCGTTTTTCTTCCGGACCAGAACTGGGTTTGTCAACCAGTCCGGGTGGTAGACTTCCTTGATGAACCCGGCTGCGAGGAGCTTGGTGATTTCCTCCCGGATAGCATCCTTGCGGTCTTGAGCGAAGCACCGCAGCCGTTGCTTGACTGGCTTGGCGTCTGGCTTTACGTGTAGGGCGTGCTCGATCACCTCCCTTGGTACGCCCGGCATGTCGGACAGTTTCCATGCGAAGATATCTTTATTGGCCTGGAGAAAGGTGACGAGCGCGTCTTCCTATTTGGGGTCGAGTCCGGTCCCGACTAAGGCAGTCTTGGAGGGGTCGGAAGGGTCCAAGGGGATCTTCTTCGTGTCAGAGTCCACTGAAATTCCCGACTTCACTGCTTTTTTCGCCGGAACTGGATCTTGATCGACTTTAGGTGTAGCGGCTTGCCGGATGATGTCACGCCCGACTGCCGCTTCTTGTGTTTGAGCCAGTTCGCAACTCTCCTTGTCGCAGGTGAAGGCTTGCTTAGCGTCGCTGCGGAGGGAGAGGACTCCTGCTGGCCCGGGCATCTTCAGCACCATGTACGTATAGTGCGGTATCGCCATGAATTTGGCGAGGGCCGGTCGTCCAAGTATCGCGTGATACGCGGTCTCGAAGTCGGCGACCTCGAAGCAGATGTTTTCTGTACGGAAGTTGTCCCGCGTGCCGAAGGTTACCGGCAAGGTTATCTGCCCGAGTGGGGTTGATGATAAGCCGGGAATTGTCCCATGGAAGGGCGCAGTACTCAGCCGTAGTTCTGAACGAGGAATTCTCATCTCGTCCAAAGTCTTGGCGAACAGGATGTTGAGCGCGCTGCCTCCGTCGATGAGGGTTTTCTTCAGCCTGATATTTTTGACGACCGGGTCCAGGACGAGTGGAAAATCCAATCTGGGTGATCTGCGCGATTGAAGGTGATGGCCGTTTCTGACCAGCGCAGGTATTGGAGGGTGTCGGCTGTGGAGACCGTGTTGATGTCGCGTATTGAGAGCTTCTGCTTGCGTTTGGATTCGTACGCAAGTGGTCCCCCAAAGATGTGGTTGAGTTTGGCTTGGGGATCCTGGAAATCCTCAGCCGGGCCTGAGTCTGGCTTGTCTTTGTCCTTGTCGGCGCCAGACGATGAAGCTTGCTCGGAGGCAAACTTCTTGAGCATGTGGCAGTCCTTGGCCGCGTGCCGGCCTTTGGGGTGAAATGGACAAGGCCCGCTCATGACTTTCTGATAGTCGTTGTTCCGCTGGGGCCGTGACCGACTGCGCTCCATGTTGGCCACCTCGTTGTCCGACTTCCGCTTGCGGCTGCTAGACTTATTCTGAGACGGCTCGTTGTCGGCTTTCGCCTTGTTGTCTTTTTGTCGGGGCTCCTTCTTCTCGTCGAAGGCCTCAGCGACGGCTTCAGCCGAGTCGGCGTATTTGTTGGCCATGTCGAAAAGAGCCCGGACAGTGGATGGTGGCTTCCGAGTGAACTTCGCGATGAGCGGGGCGTCTTTTACTCCCTTGCGGAAGGCGGCGATGACGACCTCGTCTTTGATACTTGGAATCTGATTGCGCTTCTCGGAAAACCTTTTGATGAATTCACGCAGAGACTCGTTCTTCTTTTGATGCAGCTGGTAAAGGTTGTGCTCGGAAGCCGGTCTCTCGTAGGTCCCCTGGAAGTTAGCGATGAACCGCTCCCTGAGTTGTCCCCAGGAACCGATCGACCGCCTTGGGAGGCCTGTCAACCATGTCCTCGCCGAGTCGGCTAATGCGACTGGGAGGTAGTTAGCCATGGCTCTGCTGTCGCCCCCAGCAGCTTGTACTGCTAGGACGTAAACGGTGAGCCAGGACTCTGGGTTGGTCTTGCCGTCGTACTTTTCGATTCCGGTAGGCTTAAAGCCGACTGGCCAGCGGATGTCCTGTAACTCCCGAGTAAAGGCTGGAATGCCTTCGTTATCGTGAGGACTTGGGCTTCGGTTTTGGCGGTGTAGCCGTTCGTAGTGGAGACCGAAGCGCTCGTGTTCATCCTCCAGTCGGTGGCGTTCATTCTCTTCGCGCTCTTTGCGCCGGGCGCTTATGGTGTGGCGAAGATCACGTTGTATTCGCATTCGGAGGTCTTGATTGGGTCGGCGGTCGTATTGGCGACGCCGCCGGTTGTCGTAGTTGGTATTGCCGAGCGTTGTTTGGCGGGACTCTTCGCGCTGCCGGGTGGAGCCGGCCGCCTGACGTCGCGCTGATGCAGATGACTCCGCCGCTGGAGAGCCCGTCCGATGGGTCGGTATGTGAGTGTTGCCTGACTGTTCTTGCTGCTGGCAGGCGGCCACTGTAATCATCGCCTTGATCTTGGCGATAGTTGGTGTGGCCTGATGATCCGGCCCAAGCTGGAGCGTGTCCAGCAGAGTTGCGGCGGCCACGACGTTCTGTTGTGGCGTGACGAAGACGTCGTGGTTGCCGACTTTGGTTTGGAGGATCTGCTGCTGGGCGGCTCGTCCAGCCTGTCGTAGCCCGTCATTGCGAGCTTGGCGGTTGGCCTCCTCTTGTTGCTGTAGTCGGCGCGCCTCCTGTTGCTGCTCCTCTTGTAGTCGGCGCACCTCGGAAGGTGGCGTTGACGCCATGAAGATCTCGTGGGGGAGGAGGAAGCTCGCCAAGGTGGAGTCCGAGTTGGTGCTCGAACCGCTATCCGACTTGGTGTCGGACTCTGAGTAGTTTATCGGAGTTAGGACGACTCCAACCTCTCTGGATCCAATCTGAAACGGTTCATGACCGTGTCCAAACTGAATCGCTGAAGGTCGGGTCTGCTGCGCGGGTTGTAGGTGCACAGCGTCGCCGAATCCGTACGGAAGATTGACGATCTCTCCCCCTCTTTGCCTAACCCGCGCTGGCTCAAGGCCTAGCGCGAGTCGGACGCCGAAGGAGAGAGTTGTCCCGATGTCCGGCGATGTGAGGGACTGTCGTAGTAGATCGTCGAAGGAGATGGCGACGTCCCTGGGGCCGACTGGCGCAACGCCGACTGGCTCCTCGGCTGGCGAGATTGGATCTGCTCCTGGCAAGGAAAGATTGCCGAGTTGATCGGCGACGAAATCAAGATTCCCGAAGGTGATGGTGTCTCCATTGGAGAACTTGTAGCCCTTGACTTCGTTGATGGGATCCATCGAATCTGTTGATGAAGAATTCGCCGGGCCCCTACCTGGCGCGCCAACTGTCGATGCTTTGCACCGGCAATAATATTATGGGGCTACTCGGCGACTTGGAATTCGGTGGATTGCAGAGGAACACAAGAGAATTATACTGGTTCAGCCCCTCGATGTGAGGTAATACCCTACGTCCAGTTGAGGTGTTATTCCTCTGAGGTGGTTTTGCGATCAATGATCTCCCGTGCCCTCATGGGGCGCCCTGCCTCCCTTTATATACTAGGGGACAGGGGTACATGGTAAGGATCCCAGTCGGATACGACTAAGGGATTTCCTTCTTAGAAATAGAATCCTATCCGACTAAGGCTATGTTTCCTTATTATACAAGGCACAGCCTGCCGGGTGCTATCTTATCTCTAATTACATGGTCTGGCCCATCCTCTATCCGAGTGGCCCATGTGCTGGTAATGAGATACCCGGGGCCCATGGCTCCCACAATGCGCTTCTCAGCTTCAGCGGCTGGACGCGCCTCGTCAGAAACCGACGAGCCACCCAAGGCCCCGTCAAGCCAGCCCTCTTGAGGTCATCTATCTTCGTCAACAATATATGTGCTTGGCCCAGGTCTTCAAAGGTCGGTTCCGCGGACCAGCTTGGCAATACCGCTGGTGGCATACCAGTAAACGGGCGCAAGGAAGGAGCCAGATCGGCGCGATAAAACCACTCCTTGTGCCAGCCCTTCAGAGAAGATTTCAAGGGCAAATCGATATACGTTTTCTTCCCATCGCTCCTCAGTTGAAGACCAGCCCCTCCAATCACATTGATATTACTCTTGGAAGGTTGGGGCTTGATATGGAACAGGTGTCGGAAGAGGATGAAATGGGGTTCAACACCCAGAAAGCACTCGCAAAGAGTAAAAAATATGGAGATCTGAAGGATTGAGTTGGGATTTAAATGCACCAACTCCAGCCCATAGAAATCAAGGATGCGGCGGAAGAAATCAGAAGACGGAAGACACAAGCCCCGATCAAAGAAAGAGGCAAAAACTACCGTTTCACCAGGCCGGGGGTTGGGGATCGACTCATCCCTTGCCTACCGCCACCGGATCACTTCCTGGCTGGGCAGCTTCAGCTCGTTCTCCATCCGTCTCAGCTTCACCGAGCCACAATCTGAGATCGGCCAAGAACTCCCTGGCGCACCCACAGGATTCGTCGCCTTCGGCATGACTGGAGGTGGTGAGATTTGGGGGAAAGCAAATCGGGGGCTTGGAATAAACGAGGAGGATTGAAATCGCCCGAGTCCGAGTGGGGAACAGCGGCTGCTAACCCTAGCCGGGCGGGAGGCGAAAAGTTAGGCGCGAAGGTGGAAGATGAAGAAATTGGCCGATTTGGGGAAGACGACGGAATCTTTTTCTCTCTCCCCGTCTTTTTATAGCCTGTACCGACTAGATGGGCCCAGGCCTGCACAGTCGGTATTGGGCCGACAAGATATGAGTTCCTACAGTAGCATGCTCCATGTGGGCCGCCTGCAGGCTGAGTTGAAATTATAGCGCTGGTGCTACCAACAGGAACCGATGAGGTAAATGGATACGCTTCATGAGAGCCTTATGGCTAAACGTATATGTTTGGGTATCTGTTTATCTCACAGGTCTCGAGGATATATCCTTACAAGGATCACAAGCTGGTCTTCACTAAAATTGAGGATGCAGGTATCTTTCTCGAGTACACCTGACCACGATTATGGATTATTTTCATAAAAGTGGTACTCGGCCTACATGCGTGGCTAACGGTTGCCATGAGCAACATTTTACCCGCTGACATGATGCGGAAGAGTCTAACTTTCGAGTAGTGCACTACTCGGGAGAGACTATAAATATCTATTCCCGCTGACATGACGTGGAGGAGTCTAACTTCTAGGTGGGACGCCACTCGGAAAAGACTATAAACCCCCCTTTTCCAGCTGACATGAAGCTGAAGAGTCCCACATACGAGTAGCATCCTACTCGGTAAGACTATAAACACATATTCCGACTGACACGAAGTCGAAGAGTTGCATACATGAGTAGTATCTTACTCGGCCAGACTATAAAATTTATTCCGGTTGACATGATACCGAAGAGTCTTATGTACCAGTAGTTATCTACACGGGAAGGACTTCCAGGTTAAAAATCTTTGACTTTATGTTTAATTGTCTTCACAATTAAGCACAAAGTCGGGGGCTACACCTAATAGGTGCACCTATTCGGCGCACACTATTCATATATCTACATGAAGCCCTTCATAGCCTCGCTGCCCGCTGACATGAAGCAGGACTCGGGAAGACTTACTCGGACAAAGAGTACTCGGGAGCATCGCACTCGGGTAACCTTCACCGTGGAGGATGAGCACTCGGCATCAGCTGTGACTCAACTATGAAGGTCTCAGGGGCTACTGTGGAGGCCATGGGCCTCGGGTACCTCATTACCAGTACATGGGCCACTCGGATAGAGGATGGGCCGGACCATGTAATTAGAGATAAGACAGCGTCTGGCAAGCCTTGCCTTGTATAATAAGGAAACATAGTCTTAGTCGGATAGGTTTCTATCTCTAAGAAGGAAATCCCTTGGTCGTATCCGACTGGGATCCTTGCCATGTACCCCTGTCCCCTAGTATATAAAGGGAGACAGGGCGCCCCATGAGGGCACGCAAGATCATTGGTCACAAGACCACCTCAGAGGAATAACACCTCAACTGGACGTAGGGTATTACCTCACATCGAGGGCCTGAACCAGTATAATTCTCTTGTGTTCCTCTGCAATCCACCGAATTCCAGGTCGCCGAGTAGCCCCATAATATTATTGCCGGTGCAAAGCATCGACACATTGCACACATATTTACAGATGCTTGTTTACACAAGTTTATATATTCCGACTACATAAACATGTTGCCCTTACAGACCCAGGTCTCGGGTAATTATCTCTGCAGTCGGCTTCGCCCGAGCGATCAGCTCCAGCGCCTCCTCTGGCGTCGTCTCTTCGGCAAACCCCTCCCCGATGGCTTCAATATCCGCCCTAGGGTATAAGGATTTGGTCATCGCCAGGGTATGGGCCACGCCGGCGACAACATGCTCATCCGAGTACCTTTTCAAGGCGCTCGGGGCATCCTCAAGACGCCCCACTATCTGAGGGATTCTGCTGCAGCTGGTTCCCACTGGGCGGGGGTCTATAAGGTCAAGGAGCCCTTTCACGGACCCGACGAGGGCCTCCCATGACTCCCTGATCAACCTTATCTCCTCCGTGTAGAACTGATACTGGGCCCGGACATTAGTTCTCATGTCTGCCCAGATTGGCCGGCAAGTAAGCTTGTCAAATTCGGCTACACACAGGATAACTAATGGATTGGCTAAGATTACAGTCGGGTTGAGGACTTACTTTCGTAGTCGGCCTCCCACCCGGCCACGGTCTTCTCCAGTTCAGCCTTCTCCTTACCGAGCTTGACGACGGCCTTCTCCAACTCGGACTTCTCCCGGTCAAGCTCGGTGTTGGCCTTTGTTAGGTCGGCCTTGACCTTCTCAAGCTCGGCCTTGACCTTCTCAAGCTCGGCCTTGGCTTCTTCGGCCTCCTTCAGCTGCGATTCCCTCTCTGTTCGGGTCTTTAACTCCGCTTCGAGGTCTGCACCACAGATTAGCCAAGAGCTCAACCGTGCAGTCACGACATAACTGGGCAGTCGGGAACAACGCGGCTGGATGAATACATCAACGGTTCAGTCGGGAAGATATACTCGAGGATTTTACCTCTGATCTTTCCGGCTAGGGCCCATGTCTCCGCCCTGAGCTGATCGGCGCCACTCTTCAGCCAGGCCTCCCTCCCCGCATGACGCTCCTCCATCTCGGCCTTTAAGGCCCGGAGCTGTTCCAACTCTGCGAGGTGGGGAGCTACCTCGACCAAGATTTCCGTCATCGCCTCATTGCGGTCGACAAGCTTCTGTTCAGGATAAAAGACGGATCAAGGACAGAGTCAAACGTCAAAACAAGAAGATTGCTGGAGCTCTACTACAAGAATCATACCGCGACCCCTTGGGACCCGCTGATGGCGGTGCGAAGCAGGCTTTCGCGCTCTCTCCTTGCAACGACTTCATCGAGCCTGAAGCTTTTCATAGTACCGTCGCGAGTTGTCCACGTAAAGGTCCGGGGCATCACACGTGGAGGAGCTTCGATCCGAGGAAGATGTGGGATCTCCGACGGCGGCGGCGTTGGCGACGACGATAACCACGACGGTGACGGGGTCCTGGCCTCAGCACCGCCCTCCCCCACGACTTCGGGGACCGACTCAGGGGCTCCGTCCGCGGCTTCCGTGACGTGAGGCGCCTCGGGGGCTGGGGCCTCAGTTTCAGCAGCCACCTCTCGGTCGGGTGGCGGCAGTGGCCCTGTAGTCGGAGCCACCTTGGTCTCAGCAACCGGGCTGGCCGCCGGCTCAACAGGTGTGTTCACGGCCGCTGGCTCGGCTGGGGCAGGCTCATCAAGTGGAGCAGACGGGTCGACCTCCTTGAGATCAATATCGGCCCGCTTCCTGCACGACGAAGCAACACATCAAGACATTACTTCAACACACAAAGACTACGGAAGACCCGGAGCAGCGCACCTCTTGGAGAACCTCAGCTTCTTGCCGAGCGACCCGCTCCCCGGCGGAGCGCTAGCTTCGGCAGTCGGCCCGGCCGGCGTCATTGTCGGCGGAGGCGTATCAACCCGAGTCGGCCCTAACTCCGGTATGGTCGGCTCGGGCGCCTTCGCCCCAGGCGGCGTCTGCTCTAGCCAGCCCCTTGGTGGCGCCACCGCTGGGCTCGGCAACGTCGGGCTTAAACCCGCAGGTCTCAACCTGGGACTTGACCACGTGGGCGTTGCGGCAGCGGCGTCCTTTATTTTCAAGCTTCCGCTCACGGCGCGCGCCGTCATGGCCCCCTTGCCCCGATATAAAATCGGTTTCTTCCCCGCTCTCTTAGAGTCGGGTTGGGCAGCAGAGGGACTCCTCGGCCTCTTCTTCGACGCGACAGCCGACAATGGACGGGAGTCTTCATCAAATTCTTCATGCCACTACAAGTGAGTCAACCAAATGTGTCACGATATGCTGAACAACTATGGTCTCACGGGCATTCATCACAAAGGAAGGTTAAAGGTTACCTTGGTCCGAGGCCGAATGAAGCTATAAGCCGCAATCCAGCGCTTGTCGTCCTCGATCGCGATCACCCCTTCAGAGAAATAGCCGAACAGGGTCGCGGTCACCTCCTTCTTGTCCGCCGATTCGCTGCTTACTCGGTCAGGATCATTTTTGCCTTTGAAGGCCCAGCCGAATGAGCTGCTAAGCTTCAGCGGCTGAACGCGCCTTGTCAGAAAGCGACGAGCCACCCAAGGACCTGTCAAGCCCGCTCTCTTGAGGGCATCTATCTTCGACAACAACATATGTGCCTGGCCCAATTCTTCAAAAGTCGGCTCCGCGGACCAGTTCGGCGACACCATCGGCGGCATACCGGTAAACGGGCGCAAGGAAGGAGCCAGATCGGCGCAATAAAACCACTCCTTGTGCTAGCCCTTCAGAGAAGATTTCAAGGGCAAATCGAGATACGTTTTCTTTCCATCGCTCCTCAGTTGAAGACCGGCCCCTCCAATCACATTGATATTGCTCTTGGAGGGTTAAAGCTTGATATGGAACAGATGTCGGAAGAGGATGAAATGGGGTTCAACACCCAAGAAGCATTCACAAAGAGTAACAAATATAGAAATCTGAAGAATAGAGTTGGGGTTCAGATGCACCAACTCCAGCCCGTAAAAGTCGAGAATACGGCGGAAGAAATCAGAAGACGGGAGACACAAGCCTCGATCGAAAAAAGAGGCAAAGACTACCGTTTCTCCGGGTCGGGGATTCGGGCTCGACTCATCCCTAGCCGGCCGCCAGCGAATCACCTCTTGGCTGGGCAACTTCAGTTCACTCTCGAGCCGCTTCAGCTTCACCAAGCCACAATCCGACACCGGCCAAGAACTTTCCGGTGCCCCCGCAAGATCCGAAACCTTCGGCATGACTGGAGGCGATGAGATTTGGGGAAAAGCAAATCGGGGACTTGGAGCAAACGGGGAGGATTGAAATCGCCCGAGTTCGGGTGGGGAATAGCAGCAGCTAACCCTAGCCGGGCGGGAGGCGAAAAGTTGGGCGCGAAGGTGGAAGATGAAGAGATTGGCTGATTTGGGGAAGACGACGGAATCTTTTTCTCTCTCCCCGTCTTTATATAGAGCCGATGCCGACTAAACGGGCTTGGGCCTACACCGTCCACACTGGGCCAACAAGATATGAGTTCCTACAGTAGCATGCTCCATGTGGGCCGCCCGCAGGCTGAGTTGAAATTATAGTGCTGATGCTGCTAACAGGAGCCGATGAGGTAAACAGATATGCTTCATGAGAGCCTTATTGCTAAACATATATGTTTGGATATCTGTTTTATTCACCAGGTCTCGAGGATATATCCTTATAAGGATCGCAAGCTGGTCTTCATTAAAATTGGAGATGCAGGTATCTTTCTCGAGTACACCTAACCACGCCATGGATTTATTTTCAGAGTGGTACTCGGCCTGCATGCGTGGCCATCAGTTGCCATGAGCAACATTTTACCCGTTGACATGATGCGGAAGAGTCTAACTTTCGAGTAGTGCACTACTCGGGAGAGACTATAAATATCTTTTCCCGCTGACATGACGCGGAGGAGTCTAACTTTTGAGTGGGACGCCACTCGGAAAAGACTATAAACCCTTTTTTCCAGCTGACATGACGCTGAAGAGTCCCATATACGAGTAGTCTTCTACTCGGCAAGACTATAAAGTTTATTCCAGTTGACATGATACCGAAGAGTCACAAATACCCGTAGTAATCTACTTGGGAAAGACTTCCAGGTTAAAGATCTTTGACTTTATGTTTAATTGTCTTCACAATTAAAGCACAAAGTCGGGGGCTACACCTAATAGGTGCGCCCATTCGGCGCACACTATTCATATATCTACATGAAGCCCTTCATAGCCTCGTTGCCAGCTGACATGGAACAGGACTCGGGAGAAGACTTACTCGGACAAAGAGTACTCGGGCTCATCGCACTCGGGCAACCTTCACCGTGGAGGACGAGCACTCGGCATCAGCTGTGACTCAACTATGAAGGTCTCAGGGGCTACTGTGGAGGCTATGGGCCCCGGGTACCTCATTACCAGTACATAGGCCACTCGGATAGAGGATGGGCCGGACCATATAATTAGAGATAAGATAGCACCCGGCAGGCTGTACCTTGTATAATAAGGAAACATAGTCTTAGTCGGATAGGATTCTATCCCTAAGAAGGAAATCCCCTGGTCGTATCCGACTAGGATCCTTATCATGTACCCCTGTCCCCTAGTATATAAAGGGAGGCAGGGCGCCCCTCAGGGCAAGCACAACAAGAACAATCAGATCATCGATCTCCATACACCTCAGAGGAATAACACCTCAACTGGACGTAGGATATTACCTCACCTTGAGGGCCTGAACCAGTATAATTCGCTTGTGTTCCTCTGTAGTCCACCGAATTCACCCTCACCGAGTAGCCCCATAGTTTTGTTGCCGGTGCAAAGCATCGACACCAGGAGGCAACCCCGACGCCCTCCCGCATGATCCACAGTCCAATGACATGCAAGGCGTTTCTGAGAGTCTAGTTACTCGGCCAGTGGCTTCTCAATTCACCCATATGGTTGTACTGTCATATGCTCGGATGAAATTCCAAAGGAATTGGTCCTTAAAGCGACCACACAGGCATCACCCACACCAGATCGGCCTTGTGTCGCAAATTTCCATTTTGAAACTTATTTTTCTTTCACAAGGCACCGACCCAGGTGTCGGGTTTTTCAAACGTTTCGTAAAACCATATTTTACCCAAGAAGTTTCTCAAATTTTAAGTTAAAGGGGCGACCGTCAATACTCGTACAATAGTACACAAATACCAAGGCATGACAGCAATGGTTACAAGGGAACATGGTATTTCAATCATCAAGGGAAGATTTAAATGCAGCAAGGTTGCGTAGGTCACCCGGTCTGACTCGCAGACGAGACCGAACGATTTAGTGCACGCATATCGATGCAGGATTTCACAAATAAAATAATTAAAGTTCACATATAGGCTCGATTGATCAAAGGTGACTTACCTTGCTCTAAGTCTTCACTGGTCGTCGAGAAATCACTGCGAAATCCGCTCTGAAACGCTATTTTCGGCGACTACTACTATGCGCAAACACACAAAAATCTACACAAAGACCAGTAAAAAGATCCTATTTAGTGCTAATAATAGTGCCATTATATAGATCTCAATTTTAGAAAATTACTGGAGTTGGAATGGAGTTAATCGGATCAACGGATTAAAAGATATGATTTTTCGAAGATTAATCGAATTTTTGGATCACTGGAAAATAGAATTATTAAATTTTCTAGGGGAATATGCCAGGGAATCTTTCGGCCAGATACTGATAGCTGGGGCCCAGCTGTCGGTGGTTCGGAGCTCATGGCTGTGGTTCACCGTGGACCGAGGCACCCGGGCGCATTGGTAGGTGGCCCATGGTTCATGGACTGAGTCCAACGGTTACAGAGAGAGAAAGGGGCTAGGTGGCTCACGGCTGTGGACTACGGTGGACCGAGGAGGACGGGCCCACACGACAGTGGCTAGGTTCACAGGAGTCTGGCGCATGCACGAGGAAACAGCATGGCCGTGCTGGCATCCGCCTAGACCATCGCGTGGTCGTCTTCTCCACGGCCTCCGCGTGAGGGAGAGGACACGCCGATCGGACGGCTGACGGCGGCGGGATCAAAATGGCGAACGACGGCAAATGGTGGCAATCGGCGACCACCGGCGGAAAGAGGAGACCGAAGGGAGTATTTCGAGCAGTTCGGATCGTCGAGAGGCCGAGCGACGGCGGTCGGCGGCGGGTTGCCGAGGCAGCGGGGAGAGAGAAGAGGGGAAGACGACGACGGTGAACGTGGGGTGCAGCGGCCGTGGTGACAGGGAAGGAGACGAGGGGAGAGGGGCCGACGACCATGGCGGCGTCGAGCACAAGCCGAGGATATTCCCAAGGAGATCTAAGAGAGGAGAGAGACGCGGGGAGGAAATCCGGAAACGTACATGCGATGGTTCGGCTGGGAGCTCACCGATGATAGAAGGAGGCCGCAGCGGCAGATGGTTGGCGAAGGAGAAGGATTTTGGAGTCGAGGTGGAGTGGCGTCCTCTGCGCTCGGTGTCAATTTGAGGAGTGGCGCTCGAGGAGGTCTAGCGGCGATGGATAGACGGCGTGCGGTGACGGTGGGAAGACGAAGCCGGGGAAGAAAGGATTGCGGCGATGACGCGAGCCACCGAGGCACTGCACTCCCGAGGTCAAAGCGGCTCCAAGAGCCTGTTGGTGAGGGCGGCACACCGGCACGGTCGAGCGGCAGCGGTGGTGGCCGAGCTCAAGGAAGACAACGTGGCTGGGCGTCGTCCAAGAATCAGAGCCAGAAGAGGAGGGAATAGGGGGGGGGGGGGGGGGGGGGGGCTTATAGGTGGCGGAGGGATGCGGATAATGATTGGGGCTCAATCATAGAGGGGAGGAGGAGAGAGCCGGGAAATGCCGAGGCAAAATTTCTCCTCGTGGACGGTCAAATTCAGAATGGCGGTCGGGATTTGCGCAGAGCACGGCAGTCGGTCTATCCGACGGTGATGTTGGATTTTCGCGAGTGGCGGAGAACGTCGCCGGGCTCGGTCAAGGTGGGCGGCGTACGGAGCAACGCGGCATCGCTTTTGACCACTCGGTCTCGGGACAAAGGGGGAACAGAGGGGAGGCGAGAGGCAGCGAGCGCGTCTAGCCCTTGGCGGCTAGCGGCGACCAAGATGGGGCCGAGCGGGGGCCGGCGTGACTTGGGCGATGGCTTCGGCATTTGCTGAATGGCTGTGGTGCGTGGACGGGGTAAGGATGGAGGTAGAAGAAAAACAGTGGCTCGGGATCGGACGGCGGTGCGCGAGGCCAGGTGGCAAATATCGATGGCGAGCGGGCGAGAGAGCAGAGCGATCGGGCGTTTGGCGCTTGCGGCTTGGCCACGTGGCTGCCATCCGAGGGCTCGGACGGTCACCCGGGCATAGAGTGATGGGGGAAATCCAACAGCCGAGCACGGTGCAAAGGAACCACGTGCGATGATCCGTTGACGTGTGCTCCGCACTGTATTAGGTCGAGGAGAGAGAAGATGGGCTGAAAAAGAAAGGTTGCAGCCAGAGAATAGTGCACTTTTCCTTTTCTTTGGGTTTTTTGGAGGGTTTGGATATTTTAAATGGGATTTTTGAATTCAAAATGTATATTTGAACCCAGAAAAATTGGGGAAGTCAAGGAGGGGTCCAAGGTAGCAATTTCTTGTATTTTTGGATTAGTCTATTTCGAGGATTTTTGCGGGAAATCCAAAGAGAGAAATTCTAGGAGGTGGATTAAATTCAAATCGTGATATTTAATTTGAATTTTGGAGAAAACTCAAGGGAATTTTCAAGGAGTTTTTCATGGTGTTTAGACGAGGGGAGACTTATATATATATATATATGGTAGGTTTAGACGTCCATATCTGCGGCTAGTGAAGCTGAGAGACTGACCCACTGTGTCGGAGGAGGAACTCCAACCGTGGGAGTCTGGGGACCCCCCTTTGAGGTTCGGCCAGGGGAGTTGTTCACAGGACAGCTGCGGCGTCCGGTCGGAAATATGCTCGGGCCCCGGGGGTCCGGGCTGAGATGGCACACAAGGGAGGCAGGAGAAGTATACAGTTCAGGCCGCGCGGAGGCGTAATACCCTACTCCTGTGTGTGTTTGCTATGTAGGAGATGAATGTGGTTTGTTCTTACAAGGTGTTCTTCAGGGGTGCTCAGGAGCTAGCCCTGGCTTTCGGAACTAAGTCTCTCTAGAAACTGAGCTCAATACAGAAGCCGATGGAACCAGCCTCCGGAACCGGGGATCCTCTTTCTGCTTAGCATGGATCCTCCTTTCATAGTCTAAGGGGAGTCCACTGTGCCTAGCTCACATGTGAGGAGAAAGCTTTTCTAGGTATGATATATCTTGTCGTGCACGTCCGCCTGTCGAGCCACGCCGGAGTTGGTTCGGCACTTCTGGTCATCACGTCGCTCGGCTGCTGCGGGCGGCTAGGTCGTGAAGATGTGACAGCGCACGCCACCGCTGCCAGAAAGTGGAAAACTGAAGCCCTCTTAGTCAAAAGTTCTCTGACTGCACAGGGAGCCGGCCCACGGGGGGCGTCATGAGAGTCCACGTGTGGCAGAGCGGGTGACAGGGGCGACGCGCCCCGTCGCCTCGCCATTAATGCGGGTGTTGAACAGTTGGTCCGCTCAAGTCAAGCTCGGGCCCGGGGCAGAGAGCTCGTCGAGCCCTCCGCGCGCACAAGGGGCCGAGTTCCTCGGGGACGAAGCTGTGGGCCTCGGCCCAGGAAGCGCACCCCGGACCCAGGAATGCCCCAGTAATGTGCCCCGGGACACGACCCGGGTTGAAGCTGTGCGTCCCGGACTGGGGCGAGGCCCGGCACGGAAGTCCCAGTAATGTGCCCGGACGCGACCCGGCTAGAGCTGTGGGTCCCGACCGGGGGCGAGAACCGGGCACGGGAAGTCCCAGTAATGTTTCCGGACATGCCCCGGACCGAGGAGGGCTCCCGGGACTGAGGGGCGAGGCCCGGGCCCGGGAAGGTCCCCGGGACGCGGGGCCCGAGGAGGTGGCTGCGAGCCATCGTCGCGACTCGCTGGGGAGTGCGCACCCGGGCCAAGGCAGTGCTCGTGCCCAGGTACTTAGCGGGAAATCGGCCGTAGCCGACCGTCACCGGTGCAGAATGTGGGCCCCGGAGGAGCTGACGTGGCCAAAGATCCACGCGTCCCTAGGGTATGTGGGGCCCCCAGTCCCATTTCGCCGACACACTTGATGAGGACCGGGGTTCCCAATCTTCCGTCAGATAGATAGCTTTCGTTTTTGGTGGAACGCGGCACACCGATCCGGCTTCAGATCAGAAGATCCGATTCCTGCAACCTTAGCACCACGATTCCTCTGGTTATCAACCGTGTCACAAATCCGGTTGACCTCGCCAAGAAGGCTAATCCCTGCCTGCGAAACGAAGAACACAAGCAAGAACCCGAAAGTACGCAACTCAATTAAAGTGACAATTGCAGATGAATGATTAAGCACTCGAAGTTGGGGTTTCACAACCGATGACGGCAACTGTTCTAATACAGATTGATCTAAAGCAAAACCCCCCAAAACCTAACGTGGGCGGCGGCTACTGAATATATAGTGTAAGGGTCGTCACACCCCCTGGACGCGCCCTCTAATAGGCTCTAAGACGATACACGGCCCAACGGGCCAAAAGACGGTACCCTGGCAGATTCTGGACGCTGACTTGGTTCGACGATTTCCGTTGACTCCGGTGGAATTTGGATGTCAAACCAAAGCCATTGGTTAGCTTATAAAATTATCTTTCCATGCATATGTGGATCGTCGAAAACGGAGTCCGTATGCGTCCTGGCGTCCGTTTTACTGCAGCTGTTCCTGAAGTCCGAGGCAGACTCGAACTCGAGTTGGACTGGCCTCTGGCTTGTCTTGGGTTCCTTGCTGGTCTTCTCCGCCTCCACACCTCTCTCCAAGTGTTTCATGATCCTCTCCAATGTTTCTAAGCAAGATAACATCATTAGGTATCAATCTATTCTCAAAACTATGAAAAGGATCGCTTAAGAACGAGCTCACCTCTAGATTTAATTGTTGCATTCGAGCTCGGGTCATTGGACCTTGCATGACGGTTGGAGGATCAGCGGGTGCATCCGAAGGAGTGATGTCCTCATCATCCTCCCCCTCTTGAAATGGAGTCGTCCTCGACTCAAGCTCATCCTCTTCTCCCAAGTATGGCTTCAAATCTGAAATGTTAAATGTAGGACTAACCCCGAACTCGGTGGCAACTCAAGTTTATATGCATTGTCATTTATTTTCTCAATTATCTTAAAGGACCAGCAGCTCTTGGCATTAATTTAGATTTACGCAACTCTGGAAATCTATCTTTTCTCAAGTGCAACCAAACCAAATCACCCGGTTCAAGTTTAACTTCCTTTCTACCTTCACTACCAGCAATTCTATACTTTTCATTCATCTTTTCAATATTTGCCTTAGTGGTTTCATGCAATTTAAGAATAAACTCAGCGCGCTCTTTAGCATCATTATGTGTTCTCTCAGTGATAGGTAAAGGCAAAAGATCAATAGGAGCACAGGGTTAAATCCATACACTACCTGGAATGGACTTACCTTGGTGGTTGAGTGTTCCGCCCTATTATATGCAAACTCCACATGCGGCAAACACTCTTCCCACACCTTCAAATTGCGCTTCAAGATTGCTCTCAACATGGTGGACAAGGTGCGATTCACTACCTCAGTTTGTCCATCGGTTTGGGGATGACAAGTTATAGAAAACAACAACTTTGTCCCCAATTTATTCCACAAAGTGCGCCAAAAATGACTCAAGAATTTGGCATCCCGATCTGAAACAATAGTAGACGGCATACCATGCAAACGAATGATTTCTTGAAAGAATAGGTCAGCAACATGAACAGCATCATCGCTTTTATGACAAGGAATAAAATGTGCCATCTTAGAGAAACGATCAACCACCACAAAAATACTATCCCTCCCCCTCTTAGTCCTTGGCAATCCCAAAACAAAGTCCATAGATATATCAGTCCAAGCAGTAGAAGGAATAGGAAGAGGCATGTACAAACCATGTGGGTTCAACCGCGACTTAGCCTTTTGACACGTGGCGCACCGAGCCACAAACCGTTCTACATCTCGTCGCATCCTTGGCCAAAAGAAGTGGGTGGTCAGCACCTCCTCCGTCTTCTTGGCACCAAAATGGCCCATCAATCCTCCTCCATGTGCCTCCTGCAACAATAAAAGACGAACGGAACCAACTGGAATGCACAGGCGGTTAGCGCGAAACAAAAATCCATCATGTATCACATATTTATTCCATATACGTCCCTCTTTACAATTCTCCATCACATCTTTAAATGCATCATCATTAGCATACTGTTCTTTAATTGTTTCAAGCCCAAAAATACGACAATCAAGTTGGGACAGCATAGCATATCGTCTAGACAAAGCATCAGCAATAATGTTATCCTTCCCTTTCTTGTGTTTGATAACATAAGGAAAAAATTCAATAAATTCAACCCACTTAGCATGTCTACGATGCAGTTTGTTTTGACTTCTAATATGTTTTAAGGATTCATGATCAGAGTGAATAACAAATTCCTTAGGCCATAAATAATGTTGCCACGTTTCTAATGAACGAACAAGAGCATACAATTCTTTATCGTACGTGGAATAATTGAGAATATGCCCATTTAATTTCTCACTAAAGTAAGCAACGGGTTTACCTTCTTGCATCAAGACGCCACCAATGCCAATCCCACTAGCATCACATTCAGGCTCAAAAGTCTTACCAAAATCAGGAAGTTGTAGCAATGGCGCGTGAGTAAACTTGTCCTTCAAGAGAGCAAAAGACGCCTCTTGTTCTTCTCCCCAATGAAACACAACGCCCTTCTTTGTCAAATCGTTCAATGGGGCTGCAATGGTGCTGAAATCCTTCACAAAGCGGCGGTAAAATCCTGCAAGTCCATGAAAGCTTCGCACTTGTGTCACGGTGGTGGGCGTTGGCCAACTCTGTATAGCGTGCACCTTGGCTTCATCTACCTCAATTCCCTGCGAGGTTACAACATAGCCAAGAAACGATACTCGTTCGGTGCAAAAAGTGCACTTCTCGAGGTTACCAAATAAACGTGCAGCACGCAAAGCATCAAAAACAGCACGTAGATGATTAAGATGTTCAATTAAAGACTTGCTGTATATCAAGATATCATCAAAATAAACCACCACAAATTTTCCAATGAAAGGACGTAAGACCTTGTTCATTAAACGCATGAAAGTGCTAGGTGCATTAGTTAAACCAAAAGGCATTACTAACCACTCATATAAGCCGAACTTGGTTTTAAAAGCAGTTTTCCATTCATCTCCTAATTTCATTCTTATTTGGTGGTATCCACTCCTCAAGTCTACTTTAGAAAAAATTATAGAACCACTTAACTCATCAAGCATGTCGTCTAGCCTAGGGATAGGATGACGGTACCTTATCGTGATATTGTTAATGGCTCTACAGTCTACACACATGCGCCAACTGCCATCTTTTTTTGGAACCAAAATAACTGGAACAACACAAGGGCTAAGGCTCTCACGTACATACCCGCGGTCCAAAAGGTCTTGACTTGGCGCTGAATCTCCTTAGTCTCCTCGGGTTGGCTCTGTAGGCAGCTCGATTGCAGACTCGCTCCAGGAATCAAGTCAATCTGGTGCTCAATCCCTCGAATAGGTGGAAGCCCTAGAGGTAACTCAGTGGGAAACACGTCACTATATTCCTACAAAAGGTTAGTGACAGAAGGTGGCAAAGTGCTAGCTATAGCATCAGTGGAAAATAAAGCATCTTTGCATATCAACGCATAGCACACATCATTAATCTCTGCAAGATCAGTTTTAGTGGCAAGCATAACAGGACTTTTTAATTTAATTGCTTGCTGTTTCTCAGGTTTAGCATCAACTTGCTTAGCTTCACTAGCAACTCTCTCTCTATCAGCTTGTACAATTTGTGCAGGGGTCATAGTAGCAAAGTAATTTTTGTCCCTATGCATAAGTGTATATTTATTACTTCTACCATGGTGTAGCATCATTATCAAATTCCCATGGACGACCCAATAAGAGAACAAGCTTGCATCGTACCACATCACAATCTACAAAATCAGCATATTACCAAGGGAAAAATGCACCCGGGCTATTTGTGTTACCTTTGCCTTACCCGAGTCGTTAAGCCACTGAATATGGTACGGATGTGGATGTGTCGCAGTGGTCAATTCAAGCTTCTTGACCAAATCAGAACTCACCAAGTTGTTGCAGCTTCCTCCGTCAATGATTGACTCGTGCACGTCGATTTTAATGACGAAGACAAATCTGAAACAAGTTGGCTTTCTGCTTCCTCCATCTGTGTACTGAGAACTCTCTGTACAATGATGGCTCGATGGTTTCCTGCGTCGTCTATGCTCAAAGAAAGGCCATCTCCACCATGATCATCGTCCGAGTAGCTTCATCAACAATATCTTCCTCTACATCAGAAAGTGCTAATGTAGCCTCCATCTCTGTAGCAATGTATGCCCGTTTGCTAGGACAATCCTTCTGCACGTGACCAATCCATGGCAGCGGTGGCACTGAATGGAAGAAGAGCGTCCGTGGAAGACACAGATGATGCACTCTTGGTCGCTCCTGCAAACGAGCCTTACCAGATTCCATGGTACGGGGCGGTCCGAAGGTGAAGGAGCTGAAGGACGTGTGCTCGCTGGTGGTGGAGACGAGCACTCGACGAAGGGATGGTTTCGTTGGCGGCCCGCGCTCGTCGTCTTGGGTGAAGGAGCTGCTGAAGTTGCTGCTCCGCTCCGTTGCTGTTGTCGCCCTGTAATTCCTTTTCTGCAAGCATAGCAAGCTGGAACAAACGGTTGTAGTAGTAAATTCTTTATAATCAACAATATCCTGAATTTCACGCCTCAATCCACCATAAAAGTGACACACTTTATCCTCCGGATCCTCTACTACCCCACAACATATCATGCCCTTTTGCAGCTCTGCATAATATTCCTGGACAGACATATTTCCCTGATCTAAGCGCTGTAATTTCTTACGCAAATCACGTTTATAAGAAGGAGGAATAAAAGCGATCACGCATTGCTTCTTTGAGCCTATCCCATGACTCAGTTGTAGGTGCAAAGTAGCTAGTCTTGCCACCAGATGATAGCAAAATCTTTAAATTCACTAGTAGCTTGTCTAACCTTATGTTGATCAGGTACAAGGTGGGAAGCAAATTTTTTGTTCTACTGTCATCTCCCAATCAAGATATTCCTCAGCATCATATTTCCATAAAAAAGATGGTATGTAAATTTTATTTTTAGCATAAGGATTCATCATTATTAACATTACCACGATTACGCTGATTACCTCCCATACCTGTGTGATTGCGGTGAAGTCTTTGACGCAGAGTGTTCTCGCGTGTCGCCCTCGCATCAACTAGACCATCGTCACCGTAGACAACATCCTCGTCGAGGATCACATCGTCGTTCTTGTCTTTGTTGTCATCGTTGGTAGCTGGATGGTTGGCCTCAAGCTGTTGAACCTTCCCGGCCAGTGTGGACACTCGCCTGTCCACGCTCTCAAGCGAATGGCCGACGTCCTTCATGGCCGTTCTGACTACATCCATTAGCTTGGCCACCTCTGCTAGCATCTGCTCCTTCAGGTCCTGCAAGTCACTTTTCAAAGCAGGCTCGTCGTTTGGCAATGATTAGTTATCAAATAAAATCCCTATCAACTATTTATGGCTCGGTGATCACACCCTCACTCACGTCTTACCGAGTTCTTACCAAGTTCTTACCAACGCAAGCAGTGGATGGTACAACCGCGGCTGATTCGTGATACCTGTGAGGAAGTGGCACCGAGTTGCAAGGATCCTTTCTGTACTGATCTGAAGAATATGTGGAGCTTGGAAGGCACACAAAGAGAAAAATATGTATTTGTGCACACAAGTCAGTAACAGATAGCAATGCTGAATTATAGTCCCAAGTACCTGTTCTCGTTGCTCCTAAAGGTGTTCAAGTACAGTGTGTGACAACAAGGTGTGGAAACAAGGATGATGAGCAGCAAAGTGTCAGAAACAAGGCACAAACAGCACACGCTAACACAGCTCAACTTGTGTTTCTCTATGTGCTCCTCTAAATATTGTTCCTCTTTTGCCCCTCTTTTTTCTCTTTTTGGCTGTCTTTTTTTTTTGGGAAAATTTACTTTTTCTTTTTATTTTTTTGATCTTCTTTTAGCCTTAGGAGCACACAGGAAGTAACCACAGAAAATTCAAGCTCAAACAAGTGAAAGGCGTGGCTTGTGAAATTTTCAGAAGATGCGCCCAAAATTCGAGAAAGGCTTGCGGGCTCGGAAAGACGATCTTCCGGGCTGTTTTACGGCAAAATAAAATCACCGAACCCGCCAAAGGGGGGAGAGACGGATGCGAAATTTTTTTCTAATTCCGAAACATATATGGTTTGCTGAAAACGAAGTTCGTATGCGCAAGTTATGCCTGTTTTACGAACGGACTCCGAATTAGAGGACCAAACGGACAGAAAGTGCGGAAAGTTGGCGATTGTGGCTAGGGTTTGATAGAACGGTGGGGGAAAACAAACGAACTGGACTCAAACACAATCTAACCAGCAACAAACCTCGACCAAGACACAAACTCAACACGACGGACTCTGCGACTGACAAATGCAAAGGCTATGGCCGGATGGTTGTAGGACAGAAATACAAGTATGCGTGGACTATGGGACGAAGGCAAAACACTCAACTATGGTAAGTTGCAAACCTGACGTTATACCTGAAGCCTGATACCACTTGATGAGTACCGGGGTTCCAATCTTCCGTCAGATAGATAGCTTTCGTTTTTGGTGAACGCGACACCCACCGATCCGCTTCAGATCAGAAGATCCGATTCCTGCAACCTTAGCACCACGATTCCTCTGGTTACAACCGTGTCACAAATCCGGTTGACCTCGCCAAGAAGGCTAATCCCTGCCTGCGAAACGAAGAACACAAGCAAACCCGAAAGTACGCAACTCAATTAAAGTGACAATTGCAGATGAATGATTAAGCACTCGAAGTTGGGGTTTCACAACCGATGACGCCGACTATTCTAATACAGATTGATCTAAAGCAAAACCCCCCAAAACCTAACGTGGGCGGCGGCTACTGAATATATAGTGTAAGGGTCGTCACACCCCTGGACGCGCCCTCTAACAGGCTCTAAGACGATACACGGCCCAACGGGCCAAAAACGGTACCCTGGCAGATTCTGACGCTGACTTGTTCGACGATTTCTGTTGACTCCGGTGGAATTGGACGTCAAACCAAAGCCATTGGTTAGCTTATAAAATTATCTTTCCATGCATATGTGGATCGTTGAAAACGGAGTCCGTATGCGTCCTGAGCGTCCGTTTACTGCAGGCTGTTCCTGAAGTCCGAGCAGACTCGAACTCGAGTTGGACTGGGCCTCCGGCTTGGGTGTCCTTGCTGGTCTTCTCCGCCTCCACACCTCTCTCCAAGTGCTTCATGATCCTCTCCAATGTTTCTAAGCAAGATAACATCATTAGGTAGCAATCTATTCTCAAAACTATGAAAAGGATCGCTTAAGAACGAGCTCACCTCTAGATTTAATTGTTGCATTCGAGCTCGGGTCATTGGACCTTGCATGACGGTTGGAGATCAGCGGGTGCATCTGAAGAGTGATGTCCTCATCAACACTGCTCTGTGTCTTGCATTTTCGGGTGCAGATGCTTTGGTGACATGTAGGACTGGGTGTCGCTGAATGATTCTTGGGCATTCACACGAATAGTGTCCAATCTCTGTAGTTGAAGCATTCGACGCTCTGACTTCCGTCCAGGGTGTCCTGTCTGGGAAACTGAGTTGCTTCTTCCTGAGCTGGTACTGTAGCTTCTGGTAGACTGCTGACTTGGCCTTGGTTTAGTTGAACAGGGAACTGAGTTGGTGGTCCTGGGGTTCTGACGTGTTCCAGTGTAGTATTGCATAGGTGGGTGCGTCCTTCGCATCTGTCCATCTCTGGCATGAAACTCTGTTGGTGATATTTTGCGTTTCCTGTAGTCTTCCAGTTCTTTTGCTGCGTCTTCTTGTAGTAGAGCCTTGTTGATCATATGCTGGAACGTAGGAAAGTCATGAGCCAAAAGCTGAACTCTTAGGTTAGCGTTCATTCCTTTCAAGAACCTTCTGATTTTCTTTGCATCGGTGTTAACATCTTCTGTGCATATCGGGCCCAACTTGTTGAAGCGGCGAGTACTCGTTGATACAGGAGGATCCTTGTTTGATCTTGGCAAACTCTTCTTTCTTCATCTCAATGGTGCTTTCTAGGATGTGAGCTAAATGGAAGGCTTCTTCAAACTCTGTCCAGGTGATAGTTGTTGAATCGGGATGGGCGGTACAGTAGTTGTCCCACCAATCAGCTGCATGTCCTCTTAATTGATGTGCAGCGTAGAGAGCTTTTTCCACTGGTGTGCATTGGACGAGGTTCAGTTTTCTTTCCACATCTTTAATCCAGTCATCAACTTCGATGGGTTTTGTGGTCTGAGAGAATTCTGGCGGGCGTGATCTTAGGAAATCATTGAGCTTAGATCTGCCATTGTCTTGAGCCATACGGGGATGATGCACTTGTGATTGTTGCTGTTGTATCACTGCCAGGCTTTGAGTGATTCCTTGCAGTATCTGGGTCTGATAGCAAACAGCTGTGAAAATCCATTGGCGGGGGTTGATTACCATTTGCAGCTTGACTGGCTGGTCTGGGGTTGACGGCGGATCCACTTTCAGCATCTTGTGTAGCAGACCGGTGACTGCGGATCTGGTTCTTGCTGATTAGATCCTGCTCATAGCCGAGGTGGTTGGAACATGGATCTGACGGTTGGTACGCGTGCCATCTGTTCCAGGTTGACTGAGGTCAGAATGATTGGGGACAGGAGTAAAGACGTAACCGAAAACACTAGATAAAAACGGTTTTCTCAAATTCGAGGAAGAGTAGTGGTATGTCCTAGTCAGTAGCCCAACTGGTCCCATACCTGAACACGGACTACTAGTCATACCATCACACACGCACTGCTTCGCCACAACTCCTACCAAGCGGGCAACGATACTAAGGCCAATTATTACCGAAGGCTAGCTATTAACTTGCCAGGCAGAAGCACATCTTTCATCAACTGAGCATGATGACAGGCGGGTTCTAAGGTGAAAAGCATACACGAGACTAGCTTCTAGATTTTGATGTAGACAGGGGGAAATAGACAAAGATTTTTCACAAATCTAGACCAAAAAGGAAAATAATTCCTTAGCTTTTCACAAATAGTTGGTATTCAAATATTGCCATCCTATCAGGGGGTTTCGGCCCTAGAGCCAACATATGCTCTGATACCATCTCTTGTCACACCCCGGTCTAGCACCGCAGTACAACGACACCAAAGAGGGCGTGCCGCAGGAAAACAGAGCAAATTGCCTCCCTGCGGAACCGCAATACCGATACCAGTCCCAGGACGCAGCGCTGGTATCCACGGAAATCAGATATGCATCATCGCAGACCTTAAATAAATATATAAATATATACCTTAATTTACGTTGTAGCTTCGGAGCAAGCTGGAGACAGCAACAAACAGCACAGAGACAGCGGCAGTAGCGGAACAGCGGACTAATTCCCAACACACAGGCAACGGCTGAGAACCAGGACGAAACACTAGTCTTCACTTTACTGCAACTCCAGCTCCAGCTCTCGACGGAGAACTATATATATATATATAGCAAGGATGAGTACTTACGTACTCAGCAAGCTAGGAGAACTTAGGTGTTTGTTGCAGGCTTCAAAGAGTGGCTAGATATTTTGTAAATCTATTTTATTTAAATTCTTTTAGAATCTGAGTGTGTGCTTCTCAACAATCAGGATGAGGTGGGTCTCGTCCGATTAGAGTGAAAATGTATTAATCTTTATTTCTTCAGTTTTTACAATCTCAAGAATTCACATCAAACCGGCTCCTAGAGCCAAAACATAATCTCCGGAATTCCTGAGTCCTGCTGTCCACGCAGCCAAGCCGACATCATCGGACAACTCGTGTCCTCGACGGTACATCCTTCTCACTGTTCCCAAAACCACACACACATTTGCAAATAGGGTAAAACAAAACTATGCTAAGTAATCACCTCACATCCGCCCATGACTGTGGCACGGCTGTTCAAACAGTTTGACCTTTACAGAGGGGGTACACTTTAACCACACGACGCGACTTACTCTAATCACTAGCTCACACAGATTGGGTGCGATTTGGCGACGTAGAGGTTTTCCGACAAGCATTTCCCGAGCTATCTAGTTTCCCCATGCCAACTGGAGGGGTCCTCGAGACCAACAACAGGGTAGGCCCGAGACTATGCTGTGCCAGGAACCTAGGAGGCATCCTCGAGACCCTCCCGTGCGATCCACAGTCCAATGACATGCAAGGCGTCCCTAGGAAGCTAGTTACTCAGCCAGGGGTATCCTATTTCACCCATATGTTTGTACTGTCATATGTTCGGATCGAAGGAATCGGTCCTTAAGGTGACCACACAGGCATCACACACACTGGACCGGCCTTGTTTCGCGAATCTCCATTTTTGAAACTCATTTTGCTTTCACAAGGCACCGACCTAGGTGTCGGGTTTTCCAAACATTTCGTAAAACCAAGTTTTATCCAAAAAGCATCTCAATTTTAAATTTGAAGGGCAATCGTCAGCACATGCACAAGAGTGCACGCATACCGAGGCACGGCAGTGGTGGTTACAAGGGAATAGGGTATTGCAATCATCAAGCAAGTATTTAAATGCAGCAAGGTTGGGTAGGTCCACCGATCTGACTCACAGACGGGACCGCACAGATCAGTGCACGTCTATCGATGCAGGTTTCACAAATAAAATAATTAAATTTCAATTATAGGCTCAATTGATCAAAGGTGACTTGCCTTACTCTAAGTCTTCATGAGTCTTCGAGAAATCTCGGCGAAATCCGCTTCGAAACGATATTCTGATGGTCAAATACTATGCGCAAACAAACAAGAATCTACACAAAGACCAAGAAAAAGACCCTATTTAGTACTACTAATAGTGCCATCAGATAGATCTCAATTTTAAAAAATTACTAGAGTTGGAATGGAGTCAATCGGAGTTACGGATCAAAAGTTATGAATTTCTGAAGTTAAATTGAATTTCTGGATAAAGAAAAGGAGATTTGAAATTTTGGAGGGAATATTCTTGGGAATATTCTCACAGTGTCACTGACATCTGGGGCCTACTGGCAACCGGGGCCCACTGTTAGAGGGAGGTGAACTTGTGGCTGTAGGCCGAGGAGACAGAGCTCAGTGGCCCACATGGCAATGGCTCAAGGGGGAAAGGTTTGGCTCACTAACGGCTGGGCCCAGATGGCAGTGGAACAGAGGGCTCTCAGGACTCTGCGGTGGACCGAGGGGTCAGGGCCCACGCGGGCAGTGACTAGGTTTACATGAGTTGGGTTTAGCATGGGGTAGGTGGGATGGATGAATGGGATAGGTGCGCGGGACGGTTTACAGTGGATTAAAGCGACTGGGCCCACATGTCGGTGTCTCACAGTGCGGTGGACCGGACGCGTGCACCGTTCACGCACTGCTAACTCGGCGCGCGCGGCCGGGCGGCGCTGAGTGGGCGTCCATGTGGCCGTCTTCCCGACGCACATAGGAGTGAGGGGGAGACGCGGAGATCTGACGGCCGAGGACGACGGATTGGATCCAGTGAGTGGCGGCGCTTCGTGGTGAGTGACTGCCATGGCGGGGAGAGAGGTCCAAGGTGAATGCTTCCAACGGTTCGGATCCGCGGAATCTGATCGACGGCGGCCGACGCGGGATGCCGTAGCGGCGGGGAGAAGAGAAGAGGAGATCAGGGTAATTGCTGCGGCAACGTCAGGGGCGAGCCGAGGAGAGTTGAGGAAGGAGGGGTGCGCGCGGGGACACATCCAGAGTGGGTAGCACATGGGGTTTCGATGGGAAGCTCACCGGCGAAGGGAAATCACTGGCGACGGAGTTCAGGAGCAGGGGCTATGGCGGCGCGGGAAACTTGGGGATTCAAAGGGATTACTTTAGGGTTCCGATTCGAAGCTTCGGAACGGATATCAAAGCAGAAGTTGTTGAAGAAGAAGATTGAAGGATTTTGCCGTTAGGGTTTTAGGAGCGATGCTCAGATACGGCAACCCGAACTCAGAGATTATTTTGGAACGAAAGATTTTGAGAGGTCGGATTTCGAGATCGAGAACAAGGAGACAAACTGAGATCTAGGCACGACTTACGACATAGCACACAAAGATTAAAATTTTCATGGGTAGATTTTACCAAAATATCATTTAACGTCTTGCTAAAAGCGGGACGTTACATCAAGCAACGAAGCGAAAGCTTTATCGTAGTCAGAGGAGACCTATATCGCCAAAGTGCATTCGGAGTTCTCATGTGCTGCGTCACACCTGAGGAGGGCAAGCAAATTCTATAATCTATCCACTCGGGCATCTGTGGCAACCATGCTACATCCAGAATGTTAGTTGGAAGGGCTTACAAACAAGTATTTTTCTGGCCAACTGCGGTTACTGATGCCGAAGCACTAGTCCGGTCATGCAAGTGATAGCTCGGCAAACTCACCTACTAGCATAATAGTTGCAGACCTCCTAATCTCGTGGTCCTTTGCAGTCTGGGGCTCGACGTGGTCAGGCCATTTAAGAAGGCACCAGGAGGGTTTACACATCTGTTCATCTTAGTGGATAAGTTCACAAAGTGGATTGAGGCTAGACCTGTTGCTACCATCACTGTGGCCAGGGCAAAAGACTCATACTGAGTATAATCTATCGATTTGGAGTCCCCAATTACATCATTACGGATAACGACACTCAGTTCATAGGCAGCATATTCAAGGATTTTTGTGATGACTTTGGTATCAAAATCTGCTATGCTTCGGTGGCATACCCCCAGAGTAATGGGCAGGTTGAGCAATAATTGAAATCTCCAAATTTTATAAGGCCGCGCTGAGTAGGTCGGTTTGGGCCGGCCTATTCAGTAGTAGGCCGAAGATATGAGTTCTTAAATAGCATGCCCTATTGGGTCGCCCGCTGGTCGTGTTAAAATCGTGATGCAGGTGCTATTTTACGAGGACCGATTAAATAATCAGATATGCTTCACACTAAGCATACAACCGTGTGTATACATTCAAGTATTTTAATTATTTTCATGTATTGAGGATATATCCTTATAAAGATCAATAGCTGGTCTCCATTAAAATTGAGGATTTAGGTATTTTTTAAGTACACCTCATCACACATTGGGTTTGAGTCCATAGTGATACATGGCTTACATGGTTAGCTAAATTGCCATGAGCAAAATTCCAATCAATAATTGGCTGAAGAGTCCAATTTCTGAGAAACATATCACTCGAAAAAGATTTAAAGGTTAAAGATCTCTGACTTTATGTTTAGTTGTTTTGCAATTAAGCACAAAGTCAGGGCTATACCTAATAGGTACGTCTATTTGATGCACACCATTCATTTATTTTCATGAAGCCCTTCATAGCCTCGTTGCTAGCTGATATGAAGCAGGACTCGGAAGAAGAGGCACTCGGACAATGTGTACTCGGGAGTAAAGTACTTGGAAATCTCTTTTCCGTGGAGGATGAGCACTCGGTATCAGCTGTGACTCAATTATTAAGATCTCAGGGGTTACTGTAGAGGTCATGGGCCCCGGGTATCTTAAGGAACGCAAATACGGCCACTCAGATAGAGGGTGGGCTGGCCCAATACAATTAGGGATAGAGTAGAACTTGGCTTTATGTTACTTTACACAATAAGAAAAGGGATATAATCTTAGCTGGACTTTTTATGTACTGATAAGGAATACCCTTGGTCATATTTGATTAGATTTCCTACCCTGTAACCCTCATCCCTCCGTACATATAAGGAGGGATAGAGAGCCCCTTGGGGCATAACCAATCTCACCAGAGAATATCGCGAAAGCAATACACCGCAACTAAAGTAGGGTATTACCTCACATTGAGGATCTGAACCAGTATAAACCTTCGTGTTCTTTCGAGTCCATCGAGTTTAAATACGACGAATAGCCTCATATTCAATACAACCGATATAAAACATCAACATGCTGCAACGGCATCAGTTTTTAATAGTCGTGTGTAATCCAGCTCCTTTTGTAGCCTCTTGTTCCACATTATGACTCTCAATGATGGACCACCATGGGCCTGAAAGTGGAAGATCCTTTGTAAGCGTTTGACAATCACATATATTTGAGAACATTTAGTCAAATTACGAAATGGATTTCTTTAGGGCAACAACAATGAACAGATTGGATTAAAAATAATGCTTACTGGTTTGGCTAAACTCATGAATTAGGCTTGGAAAATACTATGCACATCCTTCTCTCTCTTTCTTTTTTTAAAGAAAGAAATGCACATCCTCTATATTTCTAACAGGTTCATGGTTCATTGTTCTGCTGGCTAATAATTTGGACAGCACTCAAGAGCCATATGCCCTAAATAAGTTCAAACACATATTCCTATTGACATTTTGCTTGCTTAAATATACCTTATCGAGATATGAGCTTGGTGTCAGTAAAGACATTAGCAAGATGTGTACAAGGAAACAGAAGGTTTTTCCTTGTGCATGCACGAACAATTTGCCATGCCATATTCCACAAAATTTGCTCAAAGTTGAGAAGGTAATGACACACACTTGTGTGTACAGCTCTAATCATGACACTTTTGCAGAGGAGATCATGGGTGAGAATCTAATATCTTTATCAAAATCACCATTATAGATAAGAACCTAAATTCTTAATGGCAACTTACTATTGATAAATTTTGGTCAAAGTAATATACCGACAGCCTAGTAAGCTCTCCATGGTTTGAAAGTTGCAACACGGAGTGCCAGACCTCATAGCATTTCAACAAGCAAAACACACCCTTTACAGAAGCTGCAGCAGCCAATCTCTTTAGAACTTCACAAGCAATGTCAGCCTGTCTGGTGGCATCTGCGGCATCGATAGTGTAGAAAAATTTCTTGAAAAACTTCACTATCCCTTGCATGCCACCTGCCAGACTTTCTTGCTTAACTACTGCTAAATTAAGAATGTGTGTAACATCGGTAGCAGTAGTTTCATTTCCCACATCTCGGCTATTGCTCATTGTCAACAAGCATGCAAGTGCTCTTTTCAAGTCATTACTTTGCATTGCGAGATCGAACTCCAACCTGAGGAATATCAGCAAAAATTTGAACTCCTGAAGAAACTCTGCACTGTTTCTATCAATATCAATCAATACCTTTAGTTTCACAATACAATTAAAATAGAAGCACGTTAATATAAAGCAACTGAGAAATAAAATGCACCTCTTAGATATTCTAGGTAAATGAAGTGCTTCAGTAGCAGACCATTCCCAGCATAAACTGAACCAGGTCGTCATGGGCTCACGGCCAAGTCTAGTGGCCCTGCATAATTAATTTTTTAGTATTACACATTTACACTTCTCACTCGAAATGTCAACAAGATGCAATGTTCTAAGAATAAATATATATCAACTCACGGCACTAACTGGATCTCCATATGCTGCAAGGCACTTGATGACGCTTTCACTCATGGCCCGATCTTTTGTGAGGGAGATAAATCTCGCTTTGATCGAGTGCGACATTGGCAAAGTGGCTACCAACCAGAACAAGTCTAAGACGCCATGCAATCACTACACCACAAATGATATCGTACCAACCGTGATGTGTGGTTAATCATGATTCCTGCAGTGCAAATGAGAGAACACTACAAGAACAAGGTAAAATACAATCTAAATATTGTGAATAGGTGATTAAGCATAAAGAAATAGTTGTGATTAGAGTTTTAGATCTAATCGACCCGGTTAATCAATACACTAACTATTAGGGGCTCTGAATCTATAAGTTGCTGACTAAACGACCGAGGACTAGAGACAAGATAAATGGCACTTAGCAAAATTCAACTAAAAAGAACCCAATTGTCTTAGGAGGTGTACATAGCTATTTATAAAGGAAAGTAGAGCTTGGGACGTCCTTTAGTCATGGAGGTGGGAGGTGAACACCCGAGATGGGCCTATTGTAAGGGCAGAGGCCCAAGTTTGGTTTTAGCAAAAGCACTGTCTTATTTTGACGATTCCCGTTGACTTGGACTGATTTTTGATATGAGGCCAGATGCCTTGAAAAGGTGATGAGATAAGATTTCCGTGAAATCCAAGATCACCAAAATAGGAGTTGGCATGAAGACGCTAAGTCCGATTGAAGTTAGTGCTCTCCTCAGAGGCCGAATCGGGTTCCATAACTTGCTTGGCTTGAATATTTGTATGTTGTGGACTCAAGGCGACGTAGTGAACTTGAGGAATAGTTGGAGAAGGTCTTGACGTGATCTTGTATTGACCTTGTAGATCTGTATTGACCTTGTAGATCTTCCACTCATCCGTATCATTCTTCATCCATGATAACATCTCTGGAAAATTAAATATGACAAAATTATTGTGCAATATTGTTTGCTCAAATAAGTAACAGGTAAATCAAGCATAAATGTTATGCACCTTTGATAATATTTTATATTTCTCGTGCTTGGCTATATGCCTATACTTGATGGTCACATCATCCTTCCCTTTTTTTTAGAAACCGTACTCAGTTTCTTGTTGCAATTGTCATCAGAGGAGAGATGGCATGAGAAAATAGCAAACGAGCAATCATTGTATAGCATCGTATGTTTCTTATAAATCCAATTGACATTTCGAGAAAACCAACTCACTTTACTTACCAAAAGAGATGAGCATGCCTTAAAATCATAGTGAGTGTTGATTCGAGAATCTAATAGTGCACAAGGCTCCCCTTCTTGAAAGTTGGCATCTATGTTCCAAACAAGGTTAGGTGAAATTATCCTAGTAGCATCAAAGCTATATGAACCATTTAATTTTTCGCCTTTTTCAACATTTAAAGGATTATACATATCGAACATATATAAACACGATGTGCCATGCATTCTCCTCTATTATTATATTTACCAATGACATTTTATATATATATATATATATATATATATATATATATATATATGTATTCCAAGAAAAACAGGGCAAATCATAAAGTTTCTTCTCTAAGGTATTTAGATCACAAAGAAAATCAAATTTGATATAACCTAAAGTATTTAAAGAAGATAATAATTTCCGCTCTTCTTTCTCATCAATAATGAAAAAAAATATAATTAATAGAAATAAAATGTTCAGAAACAGGAGTAATATGTTCTTTCACCAGTTGTGACATGTATATAAGTGAATCATTGCGCAACTCTTCCTCATCACAAGCATTATCAATATCAACAGAATCCAAAATTTTAACTTGTAACAAAGGCAATTCAGAAATTTGTTCCACTAGAGGTTGCTCTAACATAGCACAAGTAGTGGACGATTTTAGCATATCACAATCTTTCTTACCTCGGTCGAATTGAGCACTATTTAAGTTACCTAGAACGCTCTCTTCAGCTAATGTGGGTGCTTCATTCTTCTCTTCTTTGGACTTGTCATTCCCTTCCTGCACAATATTAGATACCATAGGAGGCGCAAGAATATTCTGGTGTGTCATAAGCATTTTTATTTCTTTTTTCAATTTGACTTTCAATATCACAAGCAAGCAAAAGTAACTGAAAAAGATGACTACAGGTTTCATGAACCAGTGATGACTACAACTTTCATGAACCAGCCTATGCTGAATTTTAAAATCAAGCCCTTGCAAGAACCTTTTAATTGTAACTTCTCTAGACTCATCGATACCACCATAGATCATACAAATTTTAAATTCACAGTAGTATTCTCTTACAGTTCTATTATCTTGTTTTAAATTTTGCATTTTCTCTTGTAAATCACGAATATAATAAGCAGGTACAAATCTGTCTCTCATCATTGTTTTTAATTCATTCCAAGAAAGGTTTATTACCAAACAAACAAATATCGCTCCACCAAAGAGATGCAAAAGAAGTAAAAGAATTGGTGGCAGCCTTAACCTTTTGTTCCTCAGACCAATCAGAATATTCTACTTCATCTTCAACCACTAACTCCCAATCAATATAGTCTCTAGGATTAAACTTACCATCAAATGAAGGCAATGAAATCTTACTTCCAGGAACCTCATCATGCACCTCTTGTTGATATGAAAGCCAATGTTTAATAAGTTCAATCCCATTCTCCTTGTGCGATTCTGCCATTGTCAGTAGCAAACAAGAAAAACATACAAATACATGTAATTTCCTATTTTACGTACAATTTTTTTTTTTTGCTAATGGAGCTGCAAGTCACTCAACACTCTAGTATATACCAAATTCTTATTATATTCTCAAGAATGCAAAAACAGGTCAATCACCGTGGCTGCTGGTTCGTGGCACAGTCACACACTTGATTAGAGTAGCGTTTGTAAAGATTAGTAGTACGTGGATCTTGGTAGGCTCAAATATATATCACAAGGTAATAGCAAAATCAAACAGAATATGAAAATTGAATATAATCCAAAGTACTAGTCAAAGTTGCTGACCTAGTCCAGACTCAATCCTAGCTCAAGCAAGCAAATGATCAACACTCGTAGAGCATATCTAAAAAAGACCCAAAAATTAGTCTCCAAAAACTTTAAATTGAGACCATTCTAAAAAATTTTAGACTCAAAAAGCTTCACAATTTCTAAGAGAGGCCCAAAATTAGATCCCAAAAAATTAATTTGTTAGCCACGTAAGATAGATGGGCCAAGCGTTTGCTTGCAATCATTTTCTTTTGACGATATCGTGCCTAGTGCGAAATATGGATCGAAAAATTCTCATTAATCTGTCGCCCTTGCCGCCAGAAACATTCGCCGGCCATAAAGTAGTCCTCGCGGAAGACTGTGCCGCTGCCTGTAGAGAAACAGAAGGCCATGTCGATCCCCTACCAAACGTATCATCATCGCGGCCGGTGGGGAGACAGATCGATGACGGCTTGCGGCGGTGTGTGGATCAAGTAACCGTGGCAGGCGGCATAAAAGAATCGGCGTGGGTAGAAGGCGACGGGAGGAAGAAAAGATACGGACAAAGAATTTCTGGTGCGTGAGCGGTAAAATTTTCTCACGGGTGGGGATGCCAATAGGTTCTCTAATTCTAGCTCACTTTTACGCTTGGATTAAGCATGGTGAATTTTTTAGAATAGGTTTGGATATCTGTTGAAGACCTATTTTTTAATTTAAATTCTAAAATTTAATTTTTAAGAATCTTTGAGCCTCTCTTAAAACAGCTCACCTAGTAAAGCTAATCTGCGAAAGAAAATCCTGTATGCATGCAAACTACTCTAGATAATTGGAGAGAGCGTGCAGCAAATGTGGCATGCATGCATGCACAAATAGCTAATTAGAGCAAGCCCAATCGATCTCTTAAATTTGACCCCCTATTAGCTAGAATAGGAGCTCTCTCATCTATATTTAACCTCCTATTTTACTACACACTTCAACCGATCTCTCATATTTTTAAGTGGGGCCCACTTGTCAGTGACCCACTCTTTCTTTTTCCCTTTCTCTCCTCTCTCTCTCTCTCACTTTCCTCTTCTCGGCCGTCTCGGCCGACGCAGCTCAACGCGGCGCATCGGCCCGAGGCGCAAGGCGGCGGGGCGATGCGCTCGGGCGGCGGGTCGGCGACGCAGCTCGGGCGGCGGGGCCGATGCGCTTGGGCGGCGGGGTCGGCTCGGGGCGGCAGGGGCGGCGGGGCCGATGCGGCTCGAGGAAGCGCGGGGTCGGCGACGCAGCTCGAGGCGGCGGGGGTGACAGGGCTGACGTAGCCGGGTGGAAGACGCCGGCGACCGGGGGGGAAGAGGAAGGAGGCGGCGGGGCCGACGCAGCCGAGATACGCCCGCGGCCGGTCTTCCAAGATCTGGAGGTGAGCCATTCTTCTCCTTTCCCTCCTCTCCTCTTTTTTTAGGTTTGCATTTGTTGGTCCGATGACCGGCGAGGCCGACGCCGCCGATGACCGGAGGGGTCGGGAGAGGGGCGGGGAGGGGGGCTGGAGGAGATGAGGGCCTCCTACATCTGGGGGGTTGCCTTCCCCCGGATGAGGGCCCCTGGATGATAAGAGGCCAAATAGGAGTTCGGTTGGAGACGATTTTTAACCTCTAAACCCTTAAATTTAAGATAAGAGATGGTTTGAGAGGTCGGTTGGAGATGCTCTTAGTGGGAGAGTAGATCACGTGCATGTACAAGACGAAAAGGAAATAATCTACAGCAGTTATGGCGATTGACTGGATAAATGATTAAGAGAGAGTTTGAAGACGAGGGAAAAGAAAGAAAATTATGTAAAATGAGGTAAGTCATTAACATATGATTAATTAAGTATTAATTATTTTAAATTTAAAAAATAGATTAATATAATTTTTAAAGCAATTTTTATATAGAAAAATTTTTAAAAACATATCATTTACGAAGCGTGCTTATAAAAAATGAGTATTTTTTTCTCCTGTTTGATTCGAACAGAGCCTAACGAAGGAAACCAGAAAGAAGGAAATGGACTTGCATGCACGAGATAAATAAGGCGTTGATTTTAGATATCGCAACTGAAAGGAAACCGACCGAAAATTTAGAGGAAACAAATCCGTTCGTTGCGCAAGCAACAAACCAGAATCATGAATCGATCGATCTGCTATTTTTCTCTCCTCTAAGCTGACGCACAAGACAAAAAAAGCACACAACCGAGACGCACGCAAGCGCTCATAAGTCACAACGGAGCAGCAGGGATTCTTGGCGATAGTACACCGTGCGGCCGGCTAGCGACAGGACACTGCGTCGGTGAACAACTCGACCAACGTGCAAAACACTTGCTGAGACTCAAACCAGAACCAAAAACTAAAGCTAACCAGCACTCTGACGCGACGATGATTAAAACTCAATAAAGCAAAACTGAAAGAAAATTGTGTGGCTCAAAGCTAAGGTTTGGTGAAGGGAAAAGTGGTGCGGCAATTTGTAGGCGATGGGTAGATGGATAAAAATTGCGAAACTAATATCTCCACTGGGCAATCAAGGCTCTGATACCAACTGATAACGCTCTCACTCGTGGTCCGATCTTTTGGTGAGGGGGATAAATCTCTCTTTGATCGAGTGCGACGTTGGCGAAGCGGTTACCAACTAGAATAAGTCTAGGACACCGTGCATTCGCTACACCATAAACAATGTCGTACCAACCGTGATGCCGTGCAATGCACCCGGTTTGACCGTCGCCTATGGCCGGTCTAACCGACGGAGGAAGGCTGCTCGAACCAGGGGACCAGGCCGGTATGACCGATGCCTAGATAGAAGAGAAAAGGACCGAGAGTGCATGGACTTTGGCTATAGTTAGAGACAACAAAAATGAGCACTTAGCTTTAGGAACTAAACCACAGCCGAGGTAGACACCTTCTAACTTATCCTGCTATCAAAAGAGGAGGCTACTACATCTTCGGACCTAAGAACAAAAGGAAAAAGAGGCTGAAGATGCAAGTGATGTAATATCAAATAAATTAAAGCCTCAAACAAAACCTGAGCTAGTGTGGAGGCCTAGGATAGCAAAGGTTAAAAGACCGATGATTCCCTAAGTGATGGCAAATTAGATTTGTTGAAAGAAGTGTCACCGGTCATTAGAGATTGTTCTCTTCTACACAACGCTATGGATATTAATGCAGTGTCTATGTTGCCTTCAAAATTGAGCACCAAAAGAAGCTGATTTTGTTTGGGGGGCAAGACATCAACATATTGGTGAAGAGATTGAGAGAAATGGATGGCGAAGAATATATCAATATACTTTTAAGACATCATCTGTAGAGCGCCGAAACAAGGTATGCGTCTTTGGAATAGTTGTGTTCATTATGCTCATACCAAGTTAAGGCATTATTTGTTATCTAGAACGTGTATTGTTTCTTGTTAAATCAATAATATCATATACATGTTGCCAAGGCCAATTTTGTGTGGCAGAATTAGCAAGTGGGCATATATTATTGTTTGAATATGATTTGGCTCATGAGTTTCTGATATCTATTAAAAGCCAAACCATATCTATTTTTATGGATCACCATAGTGGATGTAGTGATAAGATCGATTTTGTTGATATTGTACCATGGAGCCTTTGTTTTTTAGTGATTCAGTTTATATGAATGACCAATGTATTGGTTTTGTTCTAACATCACCTAGAAATGTTATTTTTGCAACATTGGCCATGTTAGAATATTTTGTACCCATGTTTGAGCCGAATGCCTACATTTGTCATGCGTGTGAGACATATAATTTTGGTGATTCCTCATTGCTCATTATTAGTCGTATATCAAGTGGCTGAAAATGTTTAATGATTTGATGGTCATTTGAATAGCCATTTGAGTTAGTTTCTAGGCATAGTAGATTCTTTAGATGATTTTACAATCTCTCATATGTCTAGAACAGAAGTACGTAGACCAATGGTTTGAAACAATAAGCATCTGGTTATGAAGATTGCTTTAGAAAATTTCACTTATTATAGAAGTCAATGCTTGATTATAACCAATGGAGTAAAATTGGCAAGGTAACTCCAGACCAGGTCGATCTGACCACTTTTATAAGGACAGTCCAACCGTAGTTTCAATACTGGTTTGACCGTGGCTATATGGCCGGTCTGACCGAGGTTATAATATTGGTCTGACCAGGGCATTGCTGCCCACGTACATAGCTGGGGGCCATGAACTCAAAAAGGTGATTGAATAGCCAAATTGATTGTTCAAAATTCGGTTGATGCTTCAAGAATTTAAGTTAGCAATTGGAGGATTCCATTATATGAATAATTGAGAGATCCATGTAAGAGAGTTGATCGAAGAGTTTGGTGGTAAGCATTTGAATACACTTAATAGAAAATTACATCGCTGAACCATAGAAAGAGTGCTTTAAAATATTTAGATGCCAATCAATCCGAAATTGCTATGGATGGTGTGCTTGAAGGCATTTGTGGAATTTATCAATCGTCTTGGGGGATAATTTATTTTGCTGGTTGACTTTCCTAGGTTGAACAAGATAATTTATCGGTTGATGATTATCATACATTGCTTGTATCAATGAGGTGACCGATAAGTGTCGAAGGCTTTGGAAGAGGTTGAAAAGATGAAAAGAGAAAGGTAGCCGAAGCATGCAATCAGAAGTAAAATCTTTTCAAGATTAGAGATTTGATTAAGAAAAAAGATTTTTACCATTGGAATCTAAGTGTGAAGAGCTCGATGAGTAGTCAACTAGGGAGATCTATGCCAAGTTGTGGGAATCGTTCTTGGGAATTCTCGCTTTGCTGAGACATTAAAGAGAGAACAATTTCCTATGTGCTTGGAGGTCCGCATGGCCGATAGAGATTATCACCCTAAGACCATGTGTTCAATGCCTTTTGGCTCACGAGTTTGCCAAAAAGGTAGGGGGGCATATGTTGACACCCAAATTTGGCACTAAATTGGATTTATAGCAAGTTCAAGCTAAATTTGGAAAAGCCGGAGTTTCTCCATGGAGGCTAGTCTAACCAGCGTTTTGTAGCTGGCCGGACCGGAGGGTGAACTGCAGTCAGACCGTAGGTGTCTAGGCGGTCTGACGGCAACCCCATGTCCAAGTCCAATTAAGGCAATTCTCGTGTTTCCTTGTTTGGGCCCAAGGTTTCTTGAGTCCTAATTGATCTCTAAGCCTAATAGGACATGGAGAAGGCTTTGTAGAGGCAAGACCAACCCCTTTATAAGGGCTATGGCCAATTTAATTGATCCCCCTAAAACCCTCGACAATTGATCAATTGAATTGTTTTATCTTTTCTACTTTTTAGCCATGCCTTCTATTCTATCTTTTACATAGTACCCTAGTTCTTCCATCTTTGTCGATTTGCACCGTAAATCATCCGCCTTCATTGTGAGAGTGTGATATCCTTTGTAGGTTTGTCCCGTAAACCTTTCGATTCACCCATGGGATGGGTTTTACCCTTAAATCAATCCAAATCGGGCTAGAGACTGGTTTTGATCTCTAAATTGGCTCCGCTAGCTGGTTTTGATCTTATAAACCCATCTTAGTCAGTAGCTTCTCAGAATCGAGGTGGTTGGTGATTCTGCAATACCGCAAATCTTTAAGTGACTCTGTGTTGACCAAAAAAAACACTAACACATGGACCTGGAGGTCCTCGTATGTCGTGAATCTGTTGCCACAAATGCGACACACGAAATGCAAGATTGGCTGATCGTGCTCTCTACGGTAATGGCGTCGCATATCATCTCTCGTCAAGCGTGGCACCGCATCACCGGACAGGAGGCACACCCTACAATAGTACATGTGCCTGCGAGCACAGAGCGCTAGGACCGGTGGTGCGCCTTGCCCGTTCTCCATGATAGCAAGGTGGGATGACACGTGGGGAAGAGGGATAATTATGTTGCCAGGATCCCCTTTTATAATAGGTGAGCAGGCAACTTTGTGCGTCAATTTTTGTTGCTAGCTTGTCCTGTGTACCGTAACGTGACAAAATGCTAGTTTGCCCTGTGTAACATTCTACCCCTTGATTGCATGTAGCACAAAGGAAAACAAGCACACATTTGACACATGGACACATGACTAGATCCAAGTACAATATTTTTTCTAATAATAAAAATAGTTTATATCTTGGGTCTCTACCGTCAAGCACATAACCAATAAGTTTCAATAATGAAAAAAGAGAGATAAAGTATTGTGGCAAACCCTAATTTTCTCTAAATCATGGCCAACAAAATTAACGGCAAAAATTCACATAGATTATGTAACATTATTATACAAATGTTACGCCATTCAAAGTGGAATAAAATACGTTGGCTACAAATTTCAAGAGTGTAGCACTATTGTGAATAATGTCCTGCTCCGTCCATGATGATATCATAAATCAATAGTAGAGACAATTTTCACCAATCATTTTGATTTAGAGAAAGAAATCATGGTTGTCGGTCATATGGGAACTAGGGTTCCCCGCGTCGCGGGCACGGGGCAGCCAGGTGCCACGGTACCTGTTCCCCAAGCTTAGGGGGCTGGCGTAAATCTACTGAGAGAGCCATGCACCCCTCGGGGGTCGGGAAGAAGTGGGGTTTAAGACTGGGAGCTCGAGGCCCCGACCAAGGATTTGTCTAGATTCGCTCCGGATGGACGGAGAACCCTGAGAAAGTCGCCACCGAGCACCCATGGCCCACGCGGTGCTACAGGGAAGTGCTCAGGGGCTGAATGGCTATCGGATGGTGTGCCGCCCCACCTCATCCTTCGTATGCCTTTCCAAGGAAGGGCGAAGTGACCAATATGTGCCCGCCGAGGCGTGTGGCGCGGTAGATAAGACAAGCCATGCCGCCTGTCAATCGAAGTCCAATGTAGACTGTCAGGCGGCTTGGTTGACTACAAACCGCCAGTTTGGCCCCATCACTTTCCACCCACTCCACCTAGATGCTGACAAGTTGGGCCAAGGAACAGCAATGATGGCTGATATCTTCTCCATGAAGCTTCCCCTCGTGCGAGCGGGTGGCGCCTGGGGCATGTGGCAGGCACCCACGCCCCCCCCCCCCCCCCTCGGGTTCTACTTTATGGAGGCCTAGATTGGAAGAGCGTAGAGCTCAATGGAGGATGACTACCGGCTCTTTGTGACACGCCCGGTAGGGCATGCACGTCTCATAATCTAGTTGTAACCTAGCTATAATCTATGGCGTAAATTCTTGATGCCCATCCCTTCGGTTCGGTGACTGTGGTACCCCTAGGATATATAAAGGGGGCTCTGAGACCATGGAAGGGGGGATTTTTTTTAATAGAAAACAGAGCATAACACAAGACACAGGAGTAAGATATTACGTCCCAAGGCGGCCCGAACCTGTGAAAACTTCTGGTGTCCACCTTCTTCCATTTCCGAGGTGGCTTAGGAACTTCATTCCCCCGGCCAAACCCAAAGGGGGTCTGGTCTGATGCCCGCTCCCGGTGTTTATTCACCGACAACGGCATCAAAGGAGTGACCCAAATCGGAGAGGGCCAAACTTTTCATGTGCAACCTCAATGAAGGCATCAGCCTTCATGTCGAACACCCCAATGTCGCGTGCCAATTGTTTACGCTCCCAAAAGAAGCTTAAATTATCATTCAAAAAGAATATTGCTGAGTTCCTACCGATAGATTGATGCACCACCAAAATCATGCACCTCTCTCCACTCACTTCCTTCAGGGTGCTCATAAGGAACAAATGCTTGGAGTCTTATTGTTGGATCAGGCTTGGGCTCGGGATCATAGTTGTAAGTGAGGGCTACGTTGTAATCATCCTCGTCGTTTTCCTCATCTATACCAACATCGTTCTCATTGTTAGAGTCACATCGATCTATGTTCCCTCCATATGAGCATTAGCTTTCCGTCTAGTGACTATGCTAGGTATTTTGTAATGTGGAGAGGCAAGCCGTCTTCCTCCTGGTCCATAAGCTGCGGAGCAATGTTTCTTGGGTTAAATGGTAATGTGTTGCCGTCATGTTCCTAGGTTTGGACTAGGCCCTCTCTGGTGACCATGTAAAACCATCCCTAGTAAACGATCACGTCATCGTACATTTGTCGCGTTTGCAGGGGCACCCATTTTGCATCACGTGCATGAGCAAACACAAACCTATTCCTAGGACAATGCATCATCATGATAGAGTATTCACTAGAAATAGGGTCCCACAATGGGACGACTTATAGGAGACAAGATAATTGAATTTCCTCTACAGAAATCTCCACGACAGACCAGCATCCAATAAACGTAGGATAGCCCTTTGGCTAGTAGGTTTCCACAAATGTGGCTACCTTAAACAAGAATTTGGTTTCATCACCGTTAGTTCTCTAAAGGGCATCGAAGTAGCTAGTGGTGGTGATGGACAGCAGTGAGAATTGTACACCGAAAATGGGGTTAAGTAGCTGCAACTCGCACTCATCGTTTGACGTCAGAAGCCACCCGTTGGTTGAGCCAATGCACAGACGGCTTTGAATGGCCGGGGCAGGCAGGATGATCGAGCAGCGCCTGCCGTTCGAGTAGAAGTCCACGATGGCCAGATGTTGGAGGGTGTCACCGGTGGCTGGCAACATGAGCCAAGGGGGTTCAGGTTTCAGGCGGAGGCAAAGACTCCAGCCCTGTTTGGGGGAGCTTCTACCAGCTGCAGTTTCTCCTAGAATCTCCAGCTGGCAGAAGCTTCCTCAAATAGTCTAGATTTTCACCCAGATTCTAAAAATCTGTAGTTGTAGAATCCAGAAAAGGAACTAGAAGCCACAAGTTGGGAAACACAGCTTCTCCATATTCTCACCAGCTGCTTCTCACAATCTTAAACTCCCCCAAACAGGGCCTCCATGCTATGTCTACCGCCCGCTTCCACGTCTTGCAGATGGCTCCGAACTTGATTGAGTCCACAAGGACGAGGTGGACTACAAACTCGATCAATGTTGGAGATAGGCCACAGCCCCTTCGGACGGCCCAAGACCGATGGTCCACAGGTCGCAGCCCCTTCGGACAGCTCAAGACCGAAGACCTGCAGGCGAAGGGCCTGATACGGGCGAAGGACGCAGCGTGAAGGGTGCGGAGGCGAAGAGCACTGCGTGCAAGGCGAAGCCGTTATAGGATGAACGAAGAGCCTGATTGAGAGACGAGGAGACCAAAGCAACAGGCAAAGCCGAAGCGACCAAAGGATTTGGCAAGTGGACGAAGCTTGGCAGAGGGCCATCGAGCCTGTCAATAGATGTCTCTACCCATTAGGCCAAAAGGCCCATTAAGGGCGTGGCCCATATAACGGCGCAACAGCCTTTCACAGGCTGGTGAATAGAAAAAGACACAAATACCCTTGTAACTGTCCTTGTTAAAGGATCATAATGTAATATCATATTTAAATAAAACTTTAGAACCTGTAAGTGAACCTTAGGCCTATAAATAGATGCCTAGGGGACTATAATGATAATGTTTTAAGATTAAATATAGAGATTTAGTTTCATTGTCTATACTTAGAATCCACAGGTACGTTCGACAATAATCAATATGTGTGTCCATGGGTAGTTCGATCCAATCCATGGTGGAGGAAGTTGATGGACACGTTGCACGAGGGAGTAGTTACCACAGCGATATATATAGGCCATGCAACTATGCAAAGTCATCCAAAGCGGAAACGTATGTACTGTACGGGTTTTCCGATACAAACAAATCAAACAGGCTTCGGAATCGTATCCCGCAGGCGCCTCAAATAACATATATACTATACGTTTTTGCACGTCGCTCGCCCGCGCAGGCATCGTTGACACTGAACCGCTCTCCTTTCTGAGGCCTAACCGAACCCAGCGCTGCCCCGCGCACGCGCACGCGTAACCCCAACTTATTTCGGCCCGAGTGCTCGACCGCGCGCAGGCATGCTATCGCCGGCCTGATTGCTCGCGTGGCCGCCATGGAACGAGGCACGCGCGCGCACTAGATGTACGCCAGGCGCGGTTTTGTGTCTGTCAGTGTGCGCGCTCACGGCTGGGCTGACAGATGAATGCTTGAAACCGTGGGAACTGGGCTCAGACGCACAAGTCAATCGTGGAAGGCAATACGCACTGAAGTGACTGATCTAAACTGTTGCTTGCATGATTCGATTGGCTATTTAGATGGCGAGCAAGTAGTGGATATCTCAATCAAACAAACCACAAGATGCACGATAAATCTTATGCTATTCCGGTGGAGCTCTGTAGTATAGACGGGAAAAGTGTTGTCAAATTTTCTAGGCCGCGGTTAAAACTGAAGTTGGCTTAAGCTTTTTTTTCATCATGCAAAACAAGAAATATTATTAGCGTATGATTAATTAAGTATTAATTATTATAAATTTAAAAAATAAATTTATTTGATTTTTTAAAATAAATTTCTCTGTATAAAACTTTTATACGAAACACATCGTTTATCAGTTCAGAAAGTGTGCTCACAGAGAATAAGAAAGAAGCTAAGCCTATAAGCCACTTAGAACACAGCCTTAGAAGAGAGAGAAAGTGGCACAGCAAGCTTGAAAGGCTCAGTGACAATCTTAATTTGAGGCGTACATTGCAATCCATTAATTTCAGCTTTTGATTGTCTATCTTACCCTGGCATTTCACATCACTAATTAGGTCGCAACTATATTCGAAGGGCATCATGAGAACAACTTTGATACCAAGTTATAGGAGTGAATGACTGTAGGAATTTTATGAACTTAACAAATTTGTTATTAGCACACCTCTCAAGAATCATTGTTGACCCTCACGGTTAAGCACACATACATATCGTGTACGACTGTATGTGGACGTAAGATGCATGCGGATGTGTCCGAGTAGTCATCGTATAGCATACAGTGTGTGTTCTTCTTCTTTGTAACTGAAAAAAGGAAGCTCTATGGATTTTCTTCCATGTAATTGCCAAAAAGATGCATGTTTCTCTTCCGCCGCCTATGGTGTTAAGAGTGTGGAGAAAAGTATCGCCAATAATTTGATTTTTCCTGATTTTAGATATATCTCTTAACCTTCAAATCATTGCACGCGTGCGTACAAAGAAGACTCAATATAAGGTCCCGTCTATCCCTGCATCCGTTGGATCGATGATGTATCAGTTAATTCGTGTTACATGTACTAATCATTTTTGAAAGGTCAACTTCAACGGAGAAGGACCAGCAATATCCTTATACTCTAATATTTACAGATATTTTTATGAGGGAGTTCTAATTGGAGGTAGAGGATAAATAGCTTCCCTTATTTTGAAAATATAAGTGTACTTGTTTTTCGCAAAGTCAATATTTAAAAAATTTAACTAACTATTAAATTAAAAGTATATACGTTTAATATTATGTATGTAGTATCGCTAGATTCATATTTGATAATATTTTTATATGATGCTAATTTTATGGTTGTTGATAATATATTATAAAAGAAAATAATGTTAGAGACTATATAGAAATCTAATGCGTCTTATATTTTCAAAGGAAGAGAGTACCGGTATTCTCTCTATTCTAAAATAACTCTATTTTTTGTCCATTTTATTTATAAAAAGACGTTATATTTAGAGCTATTAATTTAATAGAGTTTGTGAAAGTTGAGAATATGTATATTGGAGTTTATAGTGGTATGGCCGTATCGGTGAGATAGGATAGAAATAAACGTTTTTTTTTTTGACAGAGTTAATGAGATGGCTCCCCATAGACTACTTTGCACGACAGACATCACAAAAAAAATACCAGAACTAGAATCTGGTAGCTATATTATAGCTACTTGAACCTTTCGCTAGCTAGCAGCAGTGCAGCACGTTCTTGTCGCTTTCCTTTCTTAGGCCCAGGCTACGGTTTACTTTCCCGGGTTATACGGCTTATCAGTGGGAATAATCCACCCCTGGTCGATCGATCGTCGAGCTCACAAAGAAAGAAACACACGCAAAATACCGGCGTGGCGACCGGGGAACCGTGCCGGCAATGCGGCGAAGAAGCGCTGTCCCAGTGGCCTGGCCAAACGTGCCGATGCACGGCATCACACTGTACGACCCCGGGCGCTGTCGCGCTGATGAAAGATGCGCATCAGCGCAGGCTTCCGAACGGAGCAGTATCAGCATCAGCGGTGAGCCCAGCCCAATGAACGGGACGCCCGGTCCCGCGCGTCATAGCCGATCCAAAAGTTCCCCATGATCCTCTCGCCAGAGCCTGCACAGGCCCCGTCGCCCCGGGCCCCGAAAAGGAGCAGTATCAGGCACACAGGCGCGCGATGCGCTCGCTGATCGGAAAAAGGACAAAGGGAGTGTTTGTCACACGTAAAATAAAAAATATTATAAATATATGATTAATTAAGTACTAGCTATTATAAACTTAAAAATAGATTTATTTACTTAAAAATTTCTATTTAGAAATTTCTGTAAAAAAAATTCTGTTTAAAGTTTTAAGAAGCGTGTTTAAAAAAACAAGATAATGACATAAGCTATTGCAAACCCTACCAAACGCAACATGCGAAACCGCGCAGGGCAGACCGGCAGAGGAGGGCGTGCAGCACGGAAGCGGAGAAGAGCTAAACACGAACCCCCGGTGGCCACAGCGCGCGCGGTGTCGCCGCGCGCGACGCCCACCGCGCCCGTGTAACGTAGTAGTAGTACGTCTGTACGCGCTCGCTTGCTGGATTCCCCGACTTGTCACCCTACTAGCAGCTTGACGTCCCGCTGCGCCTGGGCCGCCACGCATTAAACCACTTGTAAGTGAGCCTTTTTTTTTTGCTGGGTGCATTCGTCGGAAGCAAACAATGCCTTGACTGTTCAAGCGCTTTGGAGCAGCTGGAGCGTGGGGTCTGCGAGGGGCCCTCCGTCGAAGCAGCGGACAACGTGTGGAGTTCCCCGGAGATCGAGCGAGACGGACACAACAGTCACACAGCTTACTGCTGATGTGATGTGGGGGCTTTCTTCATTGCGTGCACTCGGTCTGTGGACCAATGAATAAGGGATAGTTCCAATCTGAAAGAACTAAAAAAACATCTGTTTTTTATGAGTATGTTTTTCAGTGTATTTTTTATAAAAAATTTTTATCTAAAAATTACTTTAAAAATCATATTAATCTATTTTTTAAATTTAAAATAATTAATACTTAATTAATCGTACGCTAATAGCTTACCTCGTTTTTCGTAATCTTCTTTTTTTTTCTCTACCCTCACCTTGAAACTATTCGTAAGGCTCGACACGAGCTGATTGGACTTCGTCATCCGACTCTCTAGAAGTAGGGATGAAAATGGTAGAAATCAATCGAAAACAATTTATTTCGATAAAAACGGTTTTGGTATGGTCGAGAATTTTCTATATTTATAAAATTAATTATTTGGTGATGACTTTAATACAACGTTGACAAAAATTAGAATAATTAAATTTTATATATGGGTAGAAACGAAAACGATCTTGGTACGGTCAGCAATTTCCGCCACCGTTTTTACACCAGTAACATAGTTACAGCTGTAAAAGTATCTAAAAGTTCTAAATAACTCATATTTAGAAAAAAGTTAAGAAAATACTTGCATTTAGAAAACAGTTAAGAAGCCTAAAACTACTTAAATTTAGGAGGTAGTATAGCAAAATTTAATTTTAAAAATTTCTGCCTCGTAATCATCTAGCCATGGCACACGAAAGACGAGAACTGGCATAACAACTATTCTTTGCAAGGTTTTACAAGCATCAGCTCCTTAAAAAAACAACTCTCCAAGAAATTGTATGCAATTTAACTTTCGACACTACAGTCATAAAAGAACTACTAGCAGTTATCATTTTTGCTACCTGGCAGGCACCTCCTACCAGAACCTTTAGTTAGCACATTGCGTATAAATATTCAATACATATGGCAGGGAGAGCTATAGTATTGTGGTTAGGCCAGGCTCATCCATCGCCCAACGAGGCAATGGCTTGGATGAAGCACACACCTACAGTATTCACTGCTGCTCAGCTACTAGCAGACTAGCAGAGTGGTGCCGTTCTAAGGCTCTCAGATCAGCACGGACCTGCTGTGGTAGTCCGGTTCTCCGGTATGGTCGATTCTTACGGGCGATAGAGGTCGACAGTATACTAAATTGCATTGGACTGACCAGTATACTAGTACATGGAGTGTACCCATGTCAATCTAGGTGGTGCAAAATCTAAGACTTTGGCAACTTTGGCAAAGTTTTAAGATAGTTAAAATTAATAGATTAATACATTATCTGATTTTTAATAGCTACTTAAGGGTATAAATGAATGAAATAACTACTACGAAGTTGAATTTTAAAAAGAATTCCTAAAAAAGTTTTATATGGAAAATATTTACACGAAACGTACAATTAGTAGCTTCGAAAGCGTGTAAACGAAAATCAAGAATTAGGAAAAAAAACATGATCTTTCTACTACTCTTCACGTTGAAGGTAATCAGCTAATCAGCTGAAACTCACAGAGGAACGCTGCATAAGTATCCTACGCAAATTAACCCGGTTCAGACTTGATTGTCCCAGCTGAACCAAATGTAATTTATATATTTGATTTGTAAAAGTAATGCCACACTTTTGCCCAGACACGAGAGTTCATCCACTGTGTCGAAGAAATGAAAACACTTTTGCTAAATTTGAGATTGGAAAGTCATCAGAGCCTCGGCAGAGGCATGGACGCGGTCCAGGGAATGGAACAGGATGGCGCAGCGCAGTGGCAGGGCGTCGCCAGCCAGGCAGGCAGGGCCGTAGCGAGGGCAGAAGTGCAGTGCTGTTGACAGACCCACACCCGATAAAAGCGAGGGCGAAAGCGAGCGAGGTGGACGCCGTATTACCGCTGCACCTGCACACTGCCTGCTACTAGTGCCTAGTGGCGGCTACGACGAGCCAGCCGGCCGTGTCTTTCCTCTTTTACTTCCACGCCCAGCCTGCCCGTTTCTCTCCCTGGTGATCTCCTTCTCCTCTCTCCCCACGGGTCGACCCGTCGAGCCCGCGAATGGTTGGGATGGCGCGCCGCGCGGGGCATCAGTGGTCAACAGTGGCAGCGAGTGAGTGGCAGCCTGGTGCAGGGGCAGCTGCATGCATGCGTCAACAGTCGTATACACGATAGGGTACAGATGACAAGAGCGCGTCGTAGCATGGACCGATGATATATTCCGGCCCGGGGAAGGATGATTGGGATGGCTGGATGCGCGCGCATCTCCCCGCACGATGCCAGAGCTGCCAACGGTTTACCTATGGTCGAATGCCAGTACAGTACTACTACTTTTTTCTCATTTGAAATTTATACCCAAAATATAAGCGCTCATAGGTACTTATTTGGCACCAACCAATTTTTATTTAAATTTATGGATTTGCTAAAAACATTCGATGGTTTTTATCCCCCAAAATATTTAAATTTATGACCGTCAGATCGCCTTGAAATTCTTAAAAAAAAATCACATAGCTTATGCGTCCCCGAAAGTCAAACCTGAGACCTGGCACAAACCAATTAGGCCACGTATACATCCTGATAATTTTATATAATTTACATATAAGTTACATTGTAATTACTATATAAGGTACATTGTAATTACACTTAAATTATATTATAGTTACATTTAAAAGTTTTTCACAAAAAACTGTCAAATATTATATAGCTACTCTCTTAAATTTACCTCCATCTTACACTTACCATCCTTTCACTCTAAACCGCATCTTATTTATTGAGAAGTTCTTTTTCTCTTAATATTTATCTATGTTAGATAACCTAGAAGTGTTTATACTATTTTGGAATAGGATAGTAAATGAGAATAACATCCTCTACTCAATGTGTATTAGATGCCACTGATATGTAGGCCTAGAGTAGGTTGGACCCATACGTTAGTGACACCTCCAGCATATGCGATGTTACGAAGGATGTGAGTCCTAGTAGATGTCACTAACAGTTCAATCATACTATGTGATGTCATACTGCTCGGGCATAAAGACGCGAGTAACCAACCGGTTGAATTTGGTGATCCATGATGCACTGATCGAGCTGGCCGTGCAGCTAAGAAATTAAAGCAGGCTGGGAACAAAGGCACTGCAAACAAAAGAGCCGCATATATTTACTACCTCCATTATCGATATATATCATTAATTTTATATTTTTTATTTTATTAGAGTAGGTACAATAAGATAATTAAGTAGTTTATTGGAGTTGCAACTAGTGGTGTACGCATAACTAAATTTTGAGGATGCTAGTGAAATTAAAAGCAACACAGAACTAGCTATTAAAAATAGAAATTTGCCGGCTTTCTAATCCAAAATCATATATAAGTAAGATTGTTGAGTAGAAAAATACAAAATATATTAAAGAAATTACCTCGACAACAAGTAATTTATTCTTGGAAAGCCATAAATATATGTAAATACCCCTCTATAGCAAAGTAGTCAAAATTAGTATTACAATCATATATGTCGATTTATATAATGACGACCGAACAATGAAAAAACACAACTTACCATAAAATTGCTAAGAATTTGCGGTAGTACAAGTAGTAGGCAATGGCATTCTACGTTTTGTCATGCCTTGAAAAGGTTCTATGATCCTACGATCATCAAGACTCCGAAATATCTCCCGCTCAATGTAGCATATCATCAAGTCATTGAACCACTCATCTGAAACTCTATTCTGCAAATCTGTGTTAATAGTATTTATTGTTGAAAATACACTTTCAATTGATATCGTTGCCGCTGGAAGAATTAATGTTAGCTCAATAAGGCAATTGTCCAATGGGAAGGTTCTATGTATTCATGTTTCAACCATCTTTTAAGCTAGCTTTCCAATATCACCACATCCATGAAATTCTATACTTCTTTGAATGTTGAGAATAAGGGTTTGAAGTTGATTTCTTAATAATAAACGGTCAGCCATAGTAAAGTCATCACCATAAATCTTAGCAAGCTGAACTAGTTTGTCTACATCAAACTTAGAGAAAGAGTTTCTTGGATCCAAACAAAACATGCATACCAGTAATTCAGAAGAAACTTCGTTGAAAAGATGGTTCATCTCAGTTGTAAAAGCATCAATAGCAACAATGAAAATCTCAACATGATAATAATGGAAGTGAGTCATTGTATGCTTCCTACGTGCAGACTTACCTCTCACTGGTATGATTTCTTCCATGTCTGGGACTCGAATCTCATTTTCTTCACATAAGCTTTTGACTCGTTGGAACAATGGCTCCCACCCATTATCTCTCATATCTTGCAAGCGTGCTTTAACATCTACAAGCAAACCCATTGCTTCAACAATACCTTGATCCCTCCTTTTCAAAGCAAGTGATAACTCATTTGTAATACTCAACAAGTCTATCATGAAATGCAAGGTGAATACAAATTCAAAGTTATCCATTCTTTGTATCAAACCTGAGGCTTCACCATGACTTTTTGGTTGAGAAGCATCTTGACTCACAATCTCTAACACCCCTAGCACTGCTTCCCACATCTAATAGATACGAAGCAAGATTTTGTGATGGGAGCCCCATCTAGTATTTGAAGGTCTAGCTAGGCTCACTTCTTGATGCTTGCTTGTTCCAGTAGAGGCTTTACCATTCCCTAACTTCTCTAACAGGATATCTTGGTGTTTTACAAGTAATGCATCTATTCTCTCACAAGATGAGCTCACTGTGTTCACTATCAAGGGAATATGGTTGAAAAAAAATTCAGCAATAGCCCTACTACTACTTGCAACGGTCATAACCACTAATTGCAACTGATGAGCAAAGCAATGCACATAAAAAGCATACGGATTTTCATCTCGAATTAGCTTTGAAGGCCATTAAATTCTTCCCTCATGTTTGAAGCTCCATCATAACCTTGTCCAGTAGCTTACATATTGATAATTTGCTTCCAAGCAAGTCAAACAAAGCTTCCTTAAATACCACCGATGCACTACTTGTGATATGCTTAATGCCAAGGAATCTTTTGACAACTTTCCCTTCATTGTTTACATATCTACATGTCAAACATTATATGAGATTTAATAAAATCAACACCTCATAATTGCATTAGCATTTAATTTAGTAAATATAGTACACAAATGACTACATATATAATTACCTCAAAAGCACATCCATCTGCTCTTTGATTGATACATCTCTTGACTCGTCAATAAGCACCGAGAAATTCTTCTCCTATCTCATCAAGAATCACTTTTGTAACCTCTTGCGCACAAGCTTTTGAAAGGTCCTTTTGAATTGTTGCAAAAGTCATCACACAATGTAATTGAGCTTTATCAAATGCTTTCTTTACTTTCTCATCCTTCTTTTTTAACAAGCCCACCAACTCCTTAAAATTTTCCTTGTTGATAGAAGTGGATGACTCATCATGTTCTCGGAAAGATTCTCCTTGCATTATGAGATATTTATCATAAAGAAGTAGTCAAACGAATTTTGTATGCAATTTGAGCTTCAATACCATGATCAAAGAGTTTTTGAACCATACTTGCCCTTTGGTTCCTAAAGTCCCCACATTCTCCCCTTGCAACGTTATGAGAACTGCTAGGTCCACCAACATGCTTTTCTAAATTTTCTAGTGCCTTCCTCCAATTGTTATAACCATCTCTTGTGAAGACTTCATTACCAAATTTTTCAGGCCTTCTTGGTGTTTTGAAAAGAAAACAATAGAACCAAAATTGAACATCCGTTTCTTCACTATATTCTAACCAATCAAACCTATCAAACCAAGATTTTTGAAATGACCTTTGACTGACTATCTTTCTGCAACCTTTGGGGAAAATTATGATCTCTTTTTTGGGTCGGACCTCTCAACAAATATGCGCACCTTACATAATCTCTAATTGAATTGTCATGCTCATCAATTGGTATACGCTTTGCCGGATCAACAATGATGTCATCTGAATTAAATTCCATCCGAGGTTTCTTCAATTCGTTCAAGATACCATCAGCAGGAGCACAACTTGTATTACTTGAAAAATAACCATGTAATGTTCCTTTCGCCATCTCTTGCAATTGTTAGAAATAAAAAAAATCAAGAAATAAATCGATTTTTCTACTGGACTACAGACTACCACATTATAGATTCATTTCATTGTCTAGAAGAACTACACAAAATTAACGCACTAGATGTGGATCAATGGGTGATTGCCTTTGTAGCAGCCGGCCCTCTAGAACCACATAGCCTAGCCCATCCGATGGGCGAGCCCACTTACACATAGCACCCCACTTACACTTTCATCCTCGCTTCGTGTAAAAGGGTTAACCCGAAAGTGTTATGGTTGGAGGGACAAGGTCTTATAAGTTGGTTCAACTCTTGCTCAACTAGCAAGGTGGTACTAATCAAGTGCACACAACACTCATGGGCCATATAGGCCAGATCCTAATTGGGCCAGGATGTCGCAAATCCCCCCAAAGGACCTGCCATCCCCGCTAGTCCAACTTACCCACATAGCCACACACGTACGTCCAGTGCCAGTGCCATATGCCATGCCATGTGTCTCACACAGAGCTCACATGCGTCATGCGCCATATGCCCGCACACTGACCCATACGCGCAACCGCGAGGGTCGGCTCTGATACCATTTGTAATAGCCTGCCCTCCAGAATCGTGTAGCCCAGCCCATCCGATGGGCGGGCCCACTTACATATAGCATCCCACTTACACTTTCGTCCTCGCTTCGTGTAAAAGGGTTAATCCAAAAGTGTTATGGTTGGAGGGACAAGGCCTTATAAGTTGGTTCAACTCTTGCTCAACTAGCAAGATGGTACTAATCAAGTGCACACAACACTTATGGGCTGCATAGGCCAGATCCTAATTGGACCAGGATGTCGCAGCCTTGCTACTGCCTTGTAGCACGTTTGCAAGGGCTTGCTAGTTGCAGCCTCCACGTGGGTAGGAGCCCCTAGGTATGAGCGAGCCGCTTTGCTGTTACCGCAAGCTCGCGTGCTGCCGTGGTGCCACTGTCCATGCTGCGGTGCCACTACCGCCCCGTCGACCCTTAATTCCATTCGGCATTCGCGAAATGGCGGTTTTGTCTATCACAATCGCACCACAGGACTCCGGGGTCTCCTTCTCTCCGGGCTTCACAATCGCACTGTCCCGAGGCAACTACGCGAGTCAAGGCGAGGCTGTTTGACTGATGTGTCGTTTCGGATTACAAGTGCATGCCAACAGAATGGGCTTCACTTTGGAGCTGGGCTTGAGGTGTTGAGCAATGCTGCAAGCCCCTAAAATGGGCCAGAGGTGCTAGGGGGGTACTAATGGGCTGGTGGGCTATAGGCGGTGCTTGGGCCCCTTCTGTCCCCCTGTTGAATCCACCCCTGGTTGCAACCTTAAATATGTGCTGAGTTAGATGGGAGGTGAGAGGAGAGAGAAAAGAAGAGAAGCAAATTGAAGATCTATATAGCAAGTTGTAGCATGAGCTCCAACAAGCTTTGTGAGGGAACAACGTGGGCTCGAGTATTAATAGTGTAATATGTATGAGTGGATTATTAGATTGGTTGTGATGACGTGATAATTTTTATAGTTGGTAGCTAACTATACTATTGAACTTTCTCTTACATACCTACGTACGTCTAAATGTATAGAGCATACTAGACCTATTCATGGGCAGTCTGGCCTGGCCCCGCCCGGACCGAAGGTGTGCCGGGCAGGACTCGGGCCTAACCTTCGAAGCCCGGAGCCCAAAAATATAAAAAACCCGAGAAATCCCAAAAAACCTGACCCAACCCGAGAAAGGACGGTGTTCGGGCTGGGCTCAGCCGAACCTTTGAAGCCCGGAAGCATGAAAATACCAAAAAACACGAGAAATCCTGAAAAAACCTAACCCGACCCAGAAAATGCCATTGTTCGAGCCAAGCTCGGGCTTGCCATTTAGGAGTACATCGGGCTCGGGCCATGCTCAGGCCTAGGTTTTTAAGGCTGGGTTTTTTAGGCCCGGCCTGGCATTTGAACAGGTCTACAGCATACGACGTTGTATATGGCCCATATTCCTGCTCAATGAAGCTTATGGGAGTTGTAATTACTCCTAGATCTTTAGACTTTCAAACAATCTAGATTCTCACACACAATAACTATACAATCCAAAAATGAACTAGTAGCTAGAAGCTAGGATTATTCAGTTTCTTCATATTGTCACTAGCTAAATACTTACCAGATGTTTTTTAGAATCTCTAGCTTCGTCGAACATGATCATAACATTATGATCATAACATTATATGGTGGAGAATAAGAAGTGATGTGACAAGATATAAGGCCATTTGGGGTGGATGAGGAGGTTTGGATCGAGTAGTACCAAGGAGCTAATCACATGAATAACAAGGGATGTGTTTGTCGCACAGAGCGATAATTTTAAGGTAATGAACTCTTATATATGTTTATTTACTTCGATTGTAATTAACGATTGCATTTCTCTAATAAGCGTTCATTTGTTTTCTCATCGAGTGACGTCTCCGATCGTAACTGATTACACTATACACATATCTCCAATTTCAAATCAACACATTTTTAATTTTAGTATGGTCATGATTTTATAATTAATAATAATATATTGCATGTGTGATTTATGATAAATTTGAATTTATCTCTTAATATTTTTCCTTCGTATTTTAACTGTATACTTGTATGACAGCTATCAATATCATTTCAAAGTGAAAAATACAAATATCTTATTTCTATGTACATTTGTGATCAAAGTTTTATAGGTTGAAATTCACATATTCTCAAATGACATCACTCCAGAGGGAGAAAGAGAAGTTTTCACCGGAAAATCGACAAAGAGAAATTTCCATAAATAATTGATTAGGACACTCACTCCAATAATGTGTGATATAACACCACAAAGCAAGTCAAATTATTGCCCCAAAATACACCCGAAAAGTCATAATATCACACGTATATAAGGTAGTTATGGACCACGAGCTAGGCCAATAGGGGGAAGGTAATATGGCAACCAAAGGTTGTTAACACAAGAAGGGTAGGATCTTTCGGAAACAGCTCAACAAATCATGCCATACGATGGCAGAAGAAAGCAAGCGCATGCCCCTTTGCTTTTACTTGCGAGTACTGTGTTGTACATCTTGGGTGGGGGAGGGAAAAGACATGGACAAGAACATGCTCAGATGGCTATAGGAAGTTGATAGTAATGCCAATGTGGACGGCGGGGGCTGGTGATGAAGGCACCATCATCCATTCTTTCTTTGGACAGCGTGGCCGCCAAAATACACCATGATCAATGTTGTTTAATTAAGGTCTGGCCCTTCCAGGCCATTCCTGATCTATAGAGGCATTGGAAGGGATCCGAAAGGCCATTCCAGGCCATTGCAGGAAAACTGTTAAAGGAGGCTGATGCTTGTACGTGAATAACTGGTGACTACTTTGTGATCAAGTCGGAGATCTCACGATTCAGAGTGCTACCAGTCTACCACTACATTGGCATGTAGAGGAGGTGGTCAACTATTGCTAGACAACATTCACGGCTCCATGCTCTTCATCTGGTTAGTTTTTAACCACCTAATTCCACATTAGATTAGAATCAAGGTGATCATGTTTAAACTAAGAGTTGAGATCATAGAATCATGAAATTTTCAATACATAGAGTGAGAGGTATATGGAACCTATCATAGTTAGAGGTGAGGAATACAAAAGATGAAGTACCATAGGAGTATTGATATATGAAATGCCCTTTTTCCGTGGTTACAACCACCTAAAAGCTGAGAATGGAGCTAGCAGCTAGCGTAGGGAGGACGGTTGTTTGGCTAAAAGTGATAAGTTTCCACTTCATGCCGGTATTAGAACCTTTTAGAGATAAACACAATGTTTTTAAACAGGTCTAGGAATCTTACTTTGTTCACGTTAAAAATCAAACCATAAGCCCAGAAAGGTACAACAAATCAACATTCAGAAGCCGAGCATGTAAGAGAGACCGAGCATGTAGGCATGAGAAATGTGGGTTCGTACCCTGCCTGGCCCCATATGTTTGCCAACACTGCAGCAAGCGCAACGAGCCAATGATCGAAATCAAAGCATGCAGCAACATTGCGTTTTTACTCGCTAAATAAAGGCTTAGCAGTGCTTCACCACCGGGACAGCGTCGCTGCTGCAGTCTCAGCCAGCCCACCTCTGCCGCTGCTACCTTTGCTCGCCCTTCTCCATCACTGTGTTTAGCTCCCGTTTCTTGCGATGCCTGTCCCTCTCTCTCGCCATCTCGCCCACTTCATTTCTTTTCTTGCAAAAGCCAGTACAACTGTGAACAAGTAATAATATGATAATTTAAGGAGCAATAGAATTTATTTACCGCTGATCACCCATGTCACCTTTGCAGCTATTTAGACCGAACAAGCGTCAAAGCTACTTTTTTATTATTTTTGAAATAAAAGTTAAATTAATCACTTACATTTTGTTTAAAAAATGAAACTTTTTGTCAACGCTGTTTTGGCCAGAGTTTATTTTTAATTTTTATTTAGATGAGAGATTATAAAATTAAATAAAATTCCAAAGCTACAGGGGTCAGCTCGAACACTGCTCCCTCTGGCGCTCTCTTTATCCAACAATATTTGTAAGACAGTAGCCCTGGTCTCCCCTCTGCCGCCTACAAGCCTCCTCCCCCCACCACCACCTCACCCCTATAGCCAGCCAGCCATTCATGGCCATCACCACCGTGTGTCGCCTCCCCACCTCCACCTCCGCCTCTGCTCACCCACTCCGCTCCCCGCTCCATTAAACCCAAGCGAGGGACGCCGAGCCCCGCCTCGATCGCCTCCCTTGATTAGCTTCCCTCTCCGTTTTCTCGGTCGAACGCGTTGGGAGCGAGCGCGGCGGCGGCGGCGAGCTGCCGGCGGTCATGGTGGGCATCGACCTCAACACCGTGGAGGAGGAGGAGGAGGAGGAGGAGGAGGACGAGGACGAGGAGGAAGGGGGCACCGGCACGGCGCCGGCGAGGGCGGGGGGCGCGGTGTGCCTCGAGCTGTGGCACGCCTGCGCCGGCCCCGTTGCGCCGCTCCCAAAGAAGGGTAGCGCCGTCGTGTACCTGCCGCAGGGCCACATCGAGCACCTCGGGGCCGCGCCCGGCGCTGCTGCCGTCGCCGCGGTGCCTCCGCACGTGTTCTGCCGCGTCGTCGACGTCAGTCTCCACGTGAGTGCGCGCGCCGCTTGCTCTGCTCTCCCCGGTGCTCTCGCGCGCGCGACCGCAATGTGTTCGAGCTATTGACTGAGAGAGAGTCTGCTTCCGTTGTGCTGTGCAGGCGGACGCCGCGACGGACGAGGTATACGCGCAGGTCTCGTTGGTCGCCGACAACGAGGTGCGTTGTGTGCTGATCCAAAAATGGGATGATATCTGGGTGTTCGGCCAGAGCTAGTAGCTCAAGCCAAGTTCTTTTTGGGTGGTTGTTGCAGGAAGCGGAGAGGCGGATGCGGGAGAGGGAGGACGGCTTGTCGTGCGACGGTGAGGGCGAGGACGTCGTGAAGCGGCCGGCGCGGATTCCCCACATGTTCTGCAAGACGCTCACGGCCTCCGACACCAGCATGCACGGCGGCTTCTCCGTGCCGCGCCGCGCTGCCGAGGATTGCTTTCCGCCGCTGGTACACGGCGTTACCGACTAGGACAAGTTACCTCACCGTGACCTGTAGATTGCTCGTGTAGTGACTCTGTTCAGCTTGGCGTCTGCAGGACTACAGCCTGCAGAGGCCATCCCAGGAGCTCGTGGCCAAGGATCTGCACGGCACGGAATGGAGGTTCAGACATATCTATCGAGGTGATTCACCGGTTTAGCCTATCTTGGTGACTGGGATATCAGCCGTACTACACTAACTACCATATAGGAACATGGGATTAGTTTTCTTAATGCGTGAGAGAACCTACAATTCCTAGACCTTCCTTTAGCACATAGGCAGGCTGTTCAGTTTAAACTACTGTACCTTGTTCACCGAATAACACATTACTAGTATTTTTTTCCTTTTAAGTAATGATTAACCAGGTGTCGGTTTCAGATGCCTTTATCATGTCTAAGATAGCACGCAAGCGAGCGAGGTGGCCAGTTTTGATGAAATAAGCAAGCCAAATTGTTACTCGGTGGATGGGATAGAAATGAGCAAACTAAGCTGCTTTTTATTCTCTTTAGGCTCTGCTTACTTACTCTGGGAGGGTTTAACAACTTTTTTATTTAGGCAGAAAGTGGCTACTTCTACAACTATCGTGACAAAAGTTCGATTAAGCTAATTGCAATTTGAAGGTGTTTTTGAAAATTATGGTCCATGAATATCTCAATAGGTCTGCCTCCAATTGTTACAGGCCAACCACGGAGGCACCTTTTAACCACTGGATGGAGTGGGTTTATCAATAAGAAGAAGCTAGTCTCTGGGGATGCAGTGCTGTTCCTCAGGTAGGTCTATAGCTCATGTGCTCATGAACCACTAACTAGAAACGTACTAAGGCTTCTCTTTTGTAATAATCCCCCAGAGGTGAAGATGGAGAGCTTCGACTGGGAGTGCGCCGAGCTGCTCAGCTAAAAAATGTATCTCCTTTTCCTGCACTTCATAACAAGATCTCAAATACTAATAGTCTTAGTGAAGTTGCACATGCTGTGGCCGTAAAAAGTACTTTTCACATCTACTACAATCCCAGGTAATAAAGTACTTTCCTGGTCGTTTGAATATTTAAATATCTGTACACGTAGATGTTATTTGTACAAGTCACCATTATCTAAAAAAAGTTGTACAAGTCACAGATGCACAGAATATTGCACATACTGTCCTTTTCATAACCAGTCAAGTAGTCAACCATATAATAAGAGAAGGTCAGACAGACAGAGAACAAGTTATATATATCAGCTATGGAATCTTATATTATCCACATATTTATTCCTTGTTCCCTCATGTCAATCAAGTTCAGACTCCAGATCATATATGTCAGTGGCACGTTTTCATCATTCAGAAAAATGCCAGTGCTGACATTTTTCAAATGCTCATTGTTTATATCATGGGACTGGACTTTTAATTTTGTATTAGAAGTCAGGTTTGGGTGCTGCAATGCAGTAAAGTTAGTTCCTTTTTGCTTTTGTCCAATCCAACCTCTGGTATCTGAATGGTAGTTTCCTGGCTGACTTTGTTGATCCCGACCATAGAGAACATGTGCTGTTTTTACCATATTTATTTTGCCGAATATTCGTGTTTTCTCAGACGTAATAATGATGCCATATTGCCATTGCATATGTTCCTCAAAGGTGATGAGAAAGTGCACATTGAGGCAGCAAATTTAGATTGCAGAGGATGTATCTAAGTTTCTTGTTTGTAAATGGTCATGTGTGGTTTACTACTTTACTTGTCATCATTTGGCAATAATTGAACAATTTAGCAATGGTCTGTCCTATTTCTATGATATATCAGATAGAAAAAGAGAAAAAAAGAATAATAATAAATTAGTTCATTGTAGTGATGGTGTTCTTTCTTCCAAATGATATTCATGCATTTGTAATGTGCAACTTCCGTATGTTCTAAACATGGAGATGGTTAAAAGTCTTCAGAGTTACAAATCTTTATTTTCTGCCTCTCTTGTTGGATAATGTCTTGAACTCGGTTCCTGCCTTTAATAAGTTAGCTGGACTCACAGGTTAAGTCAGTCTGAGTTCATTATACCATATTGGAAGTTTATGAGAAGCTTCAGCCAACCCTTTTCTGTTGGAATGAGATTCAAATTGAGATATGAGAGCGAGGATGCTTCTGAAAGAAGGTATGATGCAATAGTTATATTTTATATCTTTTATGAATGGATTGGAATGGTAAATATGTTTCTAGTTCGTGCTTGGTTGTGCATAAAGAATTTGTTTTCAGGCGCACTGGGATAATAATTGGAAGCAGAGAGGCAGACCCAATGTGGCATGGTTCGAAGTGGAAATGTTTGGTGGTATGCTCTCTTATATATTGCTTTGTACATTAGATGGATGCAGTAATTCAATTAATTGATGTTCTACTGCCTAGTGGGTCCATGTCTTTCAAATAGCAGAGAGCTTCTCTGTCTTTGGCTTTCATATTTTGTGTACGTCTTAGCTTTTATCTGTTGGGAAGTTATAGTTTGTACAGTTCAAAATTTTGAATAGATTTATAGTTTCATACAAGGGTAAAGTACTTAAATGAAGGCATTTAACCTTTGTATGCGAAATAAACTAGCTTAAAGTCCTCTTATGAACTTATACTGAGGAGTGAGGACTATTGGTAAAAATTTCAGTGTTTGCAGTGCAGATGTAAATTGTTAGTGCATCAATGTATACTGAGGAGTACAAGTTTAGAAGCATGCAATATGCTAAAGCTTAATGCCCTTAACCAAATTACATGAACCCTGAAAAATAGCACCCTGCGCTTCTGCTTATTAGCTTATAGGATGGCACAGGATGTAGAGTTAGAAAGGCATACTTTACATGCCATGGTGGGCAGGGCATCGTCTTTACTTTGTTAAAATTTTCTCCATTTAGATTCCCTAATCTTTATCATGTTCTTGATTTCCAGTATTGCATTGTGATGGTGACAGGTGAAATGGGATGCTGACGTGGAGTGTCGTCGGCCTAATGGGGTATCTCCTTGGGAGATTGAGCTTAGCGGATCAGTTTCAGGTTCTCATCTGTCCACTCCCCATTCAAAACGGCTGAAACCATGCTTCCCCCAAGTTAATCCAGATGTTGTACTTCCAAGTAGGTTCCATTTACAAGTCAAAGGACAATCATTTTCTATGCTGCATGCCCCCTGCTGAACTTTCCTTTTTCCCATTTTGGCAGATGGAAGTGTTTCTTCAGATTTCGCAGAGTCTGCCAGATTCCACAAGGTCTTGCAAGGTCAAGAATTGTTGGGTTTAAAAACTCATAATGGTACTGTGAATACAGCTTCTCAGGCTACTGAAGCAAGAAATTTTCAGTACAGTGATGAACGGAATTGCTCTATCAACATGAGTAACAATATCTTAGGGGTTCCGAGACTTGGTGTGAAAACTCCAAGTGGAAACCCTGGATTTTCCTACCATTGCTCAGGCTTTGGGGAATCTCAAAGATTCCAAGAGGTCTTGCAAGGTCAAGAAGTGTTTCGTCCTTACCGAGGAGGGACTTTGTCTGATGCCTGTATAAGAGGCTCTGGCTTCCGTCAACCTGATGGGAACCATGCATCTGGTGCAGCATTTAAATGGCTTGCTCCACAAGGATGTGATCATCATGGGATAACCACACCAGTTCTGCCGCAAGCATCGTCTCCATCATCTGTGTTAATGTTTCCACAAACTAGTTCAAAGATGCCTGGCCTTGAATACATATACGGATGCCTGGATAGGAATGAGAATAGCCGACATCTTAAGATTGGACCTACTCAAGATATGGGAAGAACTGATCAAACATTACGCCTCTGGCCTCATCTTATCTCAGGCAAAGTGCTAGATGAATGCACAGGAACTGAGAAGTTGCACTCCCCTCTCAGCGGTGCAGAGCATGAATCAAGTAGCAAGTGTCTTAATACAAGTGGCTGCAAAATCTTTGGTATATCTTTGACCGAAAAGGTCCAAGCAGGCGATGAAGTGGATTGTGGCAATGCCAATTATCATTCTCGGCTCCAGTCTTTAAAACCACAGATGCCAAAATCACTAGGCTGCTGTTGTGCCACGGTAAGTATACTCTATGAAGTGTTCTTTTGGCATCTTCTCCCTGTAATTGCTTGTTAACTGAAATATTTACAGGTTCACGGGCAAAGGCCTGTTGTTGGCAGGGTGGTTGATATTTCAGCAGTGAATACGTTGATCTGATACATCTTCTGTATCCGGGGAGTAATGGTGCTGAGTGCTGAAGGGCACAACTTCCATTCTGGCTATGTCATCCCTCTACGTGCTGTTGCCTCCCAACTACTGCATTTCCCAGGTTCTGTTACCACATCCTGGATGATCCAAGGAGAAAAGCTGATGTTGCACGAAGCAAGGATGCTTGTCAAGTTCGTTCGGTACCTCTTAGCTTTGTACTATCTCTTAGTGTAACACTATTTTAAGCTCTCGTTGTAATCAGCATTTATGTTGCATGACCAACTTGCATGTTTTTCAATTTATACGTTACTAGTAATATGTCCGTGCTAACGCTACGGCGATATTTAATCTCAGCTTGCGTGTACCTTAGTTGATTATCCATAGCATGAACATGAATTTAAACCATAAACATGAGTTTTTGTTCTTATAATTTACTCTATATTTGATATTATAAAAGCAATGATGATTATTTGAACAAAAAAAGATAATTATCATCAAACCACAATTATCTTCACCTCTCTGAACACACAAGTATGGTATTTATCTTGAAATAGACCCTACGATAGCAAGTAGTAGAATGCAAATTATAGTCTAAATAACAATCATATATATTAGATAATTTGTTGATCTTAGATTGTTCACGTTTTGCCCTTGGCAATAACTACTACATGTTTCCCAAAAGGGAAATAACTTTGCAAGTGATCATCCTAGCTATAGGATGACAATATGATATGGTCTCCTAATTGAGTTCACAGATCAAACGAAAGTAGTAAAGAGGGAGTAGGAATACAGATATATAGTGTTCAAACTTTTTATCAGTTGTAAAAAAAATTGTATTTTTGGCATTAAATGTGCCAATATTTTTTACATTAGGATAGTGCCTTAATGATTTTATGGAAATCTCTGCATTTGGCTACCTCATGCCAGTTCACCAAGCATCTGACCTGGCGATGGTAGGGAGATTTTATAGGCTAAATGATGTGCCCTCTTAAAAACATATATTGTGTAAATGAAATGGACAGAGGCATGGGCATCCTTGTTAAGGTTGTAGGAAATAGTGTAGGCATGCAAATATTACCATTAACTGGCGAATACAAAGTACAGCTGGCATTTAAACAGCCATCTGAATAATGTTTTTTTTAAAAAAAAGATATAGTAGGTTTGTTCATGATAAGCCAAATAATTTCAGTGATGCAACAAATCACCTATCCAAATTGAGTTTAATTTCAGTGATGAATAATCACCTTTCAATGTGGTTGTGGATGATGGGCGGTGATCTTCGTGGGCGAGGGCAGAGAAGTGGTCTGGTCGTGGACGACTACAGGGGCGCTGGGCGGCGCTGTGGGCGACGGGATCGCCTAGCCAATTTATACCTCGAATCCTATGTAACGAGGACTTGTCACTAACATACACGAGATTTCATTTCAAAGCTCTTACTATAATTGTTGCTCTTGGAAAATTTGCTTAGTGCCTGGCTAGTTCACTTCACTTCTAAAGGGAGCCTGTATTGGAGTGACAACACACATTACAAACCATAGGTTCTCTCGTGTTCACTAATTTTTCAACCAAACGGTAAGAGGCCGCTCACACCGAGGCTTGAAGAATGCAGTTCACTTCAGTGCAATGAAGAGTGAAATTGTCCTTAATTAACACACTGCAGATGGCCAACTGTGATATTTAACAACAGAAATGAGGTCCCTATGCATTGCTTCAACCAGAAAAGCAAGAAGGAAAGAAAATTACCACCATCCATGATCCATCCATTGACCACCACAGAATATATCTTATAAAGAACCTGCTTTAATTCCCCTAATTCACCAGCCAGAAAACTGTTTGGATGTATGTACCTATCTTACTATAATAGCACCAGGACGAACACAACCAAATGAACATGTACAACAACAGCCATCGAATTTATGTGGTCAGGCAATCAGCACATTGCTCCTTCTATACAGGAATACTTGGATCAATATCAACCTATGGCATAAGAAATCAAGTGGAAATCACAAAAAGACCAGACAAATGAGAAATTCAACACTTCAATTACTCCCAGATTTCTTATTTAGATAATTGGGTAGCTAATTTAGCAACTAGAGAGCAAGCTGCAAGCATAGACCCTGACACCAGTGTACGCAAGGATGACTAATAGGGTACACATTACGGATGGAATTACGCTGTAGAGCATAAGAGGATACAATAATCTAAGGAGGCGGCGCAGCGCGGTGGATTTGGGGGTTCAGTTCAGGCGTCGTCGGTGAGGCGGGCGATGACGGGGTACTTGGTCTGGAATTTGGTCTCCCAGTCGGCGAGGACACCGAGCTCCTTGTCGGAGAGGCCAGAGAGGTCGCCGGAGACATCGGCCTCGTCCTTGGACATCTTATCGAGCGCGCGGCTGGCCTCGTGGCCGGCGAAGACGATGTAGGCGCCGCCCGGGCCGTAGAAGCTGTGGCCGGAGGTGGCGTCGTAGACCTTGCCCCGGATGGAGATGTAGATTGGCTTGGACGGGTCGCTCCCATCGTACGCCCGCAGCTGCGTCGCGTCAACTCTGTCGCCATCTCTCTCCTCCCACTCCTCTCTCTTCACTCCCGCTCCGGATGCAACACCAGAAGGATAAAAACTTCAAACCCACATATTCTCTGTATTATGTGATTACTGTTTTGGAGCTTAGCTTGGAAAAGTAAACCTTTATACACACAGTGTGAATATTTTTTCTAGTGATGTTGTAAATCCTAGATGACCTACGATTGACACCGCCACCTAGAATGTGTATTCTCACTTGGCTGACTTTTCTAAACAAAGATTCTGCTCTTAATACATCCAAATAGTTGAGATTAGAGAATGCTACTGGTGTTTTTAAGGATATTGCATCTCCTGCAAGCTTGACCTCAACCACTACCACAATGCTTCAAAGGCTAAAAGAAGTCTATACTCCATTTAAGACAAAAATTCAAGACAGCAAAAGAATATGATAGCTTTTGCTTATACTACCTCAATATTGTTATCATCAGTTCAGCTTGCAATCATCTCTGGAAATTATTGAGCACTAAATGAACAGATTAGAGCTAAGAAACTGCTTCAATAGTTTGAACAATCAACTAACTAATTAGTACATAAAAATATCTTAACAAGTTAGGGAGAGATCAAAGAGTCAAGCATCATTCAAACACTTTAGCAGCAAAAAATCAGTTGCAAGGCTTTGTACTGATGATCTATTGGATTTTATGCCATTTTGAGCCATAATTTAGCATTAAAATTTGAGGGAGATAATTATATTATAATTGCTGCTACATAATTTTTTTTGTTACTGCAGCAATCAATTATCTCACAGAAGCATAAATGATACTTCTCTCAGACATTTGTACATACCAAGAACACTACTTATTATTTTCTAGAATATTGGAAGAGTCTAGGCAGGTATAAGAACGAATATTGGTCATAAATAAACTAACATAATCTCTGAGATATTTATGTTACCTAAGCACTAGTTCAATCTCTCAAACATTGCCTATGAATAAATATTTAGATGGAATATACATGAATAACTTTCAAAAAATATGAAGGGTGACTAATTATAAGTTGATATATTTGTGAAGCCAAATTTTTTGGCTCGTTACAATCACACAATTACCCACCACAATCATTCACTTAAAAGCCTATCCTTTTATACATGACAGAAGAGAATATCAAAGAGGCCAAAAACAAATGCACACCTGGTAATTGCAGCAATCTGCCTCCTTGCTAAATTGTTTGTCTACAGCACAAAACATATTTCAGATCAAAGAGAAGTTCAGATAAATTTTATGTAGACACCCATGGAAATCTGCAACCCTAGCCTTGGCTTTTTTAGGAATCATAATTTGAAAGCACACAGGATTCTCTAGAAGATCGGAGACTTTTCATTGGAGCAGTGACCAGTAGTCTACACAGCAAGTTGAGGTAAGTGAAGCAGTAGATTATGGGTCAATGCTCACACTTGATGCATCTTTCATATACTGTAACTTAAACACTGATGTTCTTACATTTGTGGAGTATGGTATCAAGGAGCAACAAGTTATTCCCGATGTAGTAATTAGCAAAATCTAAAACTGCAGCCTATGAAAGCAGTGTTTATGACATATTTCATATTCCAATAATCTAAATACAACTAAACATTCATAGCATGTAATAAGTGTGCATTTAGAAGGTTATTCAATCTTTTACCAACACATTGCAACTTGCAGAAGCTATAAAAATATATTTGATATGATCTTACAGTTGTGAGATTGACATCAAGTTGGATACCGGCTTATTCCAATATTCTACATACTCTACCAATACCCTAATTAATAGTAGAGAACAGGTTTAAGCTGCATAAAAAAGGAAATACCCATGCAAATGAGCTCAAATGGAACAGGAACAGAGTACATTATCCATATGAAATCCATTAAAAATAGAACTCAATTAATATACCAATTTCTCATATGTAATGATATGCAATTAGGAACAATTGTTGTTGCTAAGTTTAGGACCAATGTTGCTGCAGTAATAAGAAAAAATGTCATCACCATGTTGCCACAGAAGATTCACATGTTGATAATCGACCATGGTTGTCCGTAGTCTTGTATGGACCATTTGATCCTGAACTATGCAATGTGTAGCCTATTGTGTAGTTGCATAGGAATCTATCCCAAAGAATGACTCGGTGGCTGTTCTAGAAAGGTTGCAAAAATGACTTCACGAAGAGATATGGAGGTGGTAAAAGCACATGGAGGCTCCTTATGTGTGCATGTTGTTGGGAGTTGGCCAAATTTTGTGATTTCAGACGCTGATTTCGGATTCACATCCTTGGGACCTGATACAGGTGGTCACTTATCTGTGCTCATGAATGTATACAGGTGGTCACTGATCTCCTCTCTGTTAATTCCCTGAAGTTCCCTACCTAGATCAGTGCACAATCTTAGTTCTAAAATGCATGGAGCTTTACTGCAAAATTGAGGATATGTGCGTGGGAAAATTAACTGTCTAGAAAGCTATGTGAAATTGGAAACCTAGATCAGTGCATTGAGCAGGTCATTTGTTTCTTAGCATTTAATTGCAGTAGTCCGATAGAGCCGTCAATTTTTGTCATGTAAGTTGTAAGTATCTAATTAGGATGCTAAGCATAATTTAGCAACATGCAACTGCATGTTTTCTTAGGGATCTACTTCTTCCTAGGGACAGCCTTATATCCACTACAACAACAACAACAACAACAAAGCCTTTCAGTCCCAAGCAAGTTGGAGTAGGCTAGAGTTGAAACCCAATAGGAGCCGCAGATCAAGGTTCAGGCACATAAATGGCTGCTTTCCAAGCACACCTATTCAAAGATAAATCTTTGGGTATATTTCATCCTTTCAAGTCCCTTTTTATTGCCTCCTCCCATGTCAATTTTGGCCTTCCTCTGCCTCTCCTAATATCACTGTCGCGCCTTAGGATTCCACTATGCACTGGTGCACAGCCTTATATCCACTCTCATTTCTAAATGATTCAGTGTTTTACATTTCAGGTGATCTTGCTTCTTAGCCAATTGGAGCACAAAAATATGATGCATCACGTTTTGGCGCCAAAAATGTGATTCCATATCTCAATTTTGTTAGTTGAAGAAGTGCATTCACTATATTTCCGAATACCTCTGAAATCATTGCCTCATTGAAGAAGTGCATTCACTATATTTCCAAATACACCTGAATTTTGGTTTATATTTTGTTAGGGTTAATTTGGGTTCCAAATACCTGTTAGTCATTACAGTATTTGGTTATTCATTACAAATTCAGAACTAAAAATCATTGGTTATCTATAGATGAGGGATCAAGCAGTATGAAAGCATGACCAAAGGATAGTTACCAGAAGATAGCAGTATGGAAGCGGTCTGGCCGTGGATGACTACAGGGGCGGCAATCTTCTTGGGCGGCGCCGTGGGCGACGCTGTGGTCATGGACGATGGGATCGCCTAGCCAATTTATACCTTAAATCCTTAATTAGCAGATCTTCTAGTAGCAGATTAGAATAAAATAAATTCTAAAAAACGCAAATAAAAAACTTACAACTCTGAAATTAGATCAGCTCTCTTCAGATCAGATCCACTAAATTAGATCAATGTTTCTTGATTGTTTTTCTTCCTCCAGCGACAGAGTAAGAATGATGTCAAATATACATGGAAGAGCCCACAGGCCTAGATTGACATGACACCCTAAGTGAAAAATAAGATCAAGATAAAAAGTAGTACATCAAATAAGTGCATACATTTAGAATGCTTCCGATTAGTCCCTCCGAAATAAGTAGTATACCATAGTACTTTTGTAAAGATTTATATCCAGTATATTAGATTGTCACAGGGTCCTTTATGTTTTTATTAATTGAGGTATGCACACTTCAGTTTTTAGTGAAAATTCATCAACTCAAATAATCAATGAACTTTAGAGACCTTATGCTGCCTTTGCTTGCACCCCATCTATATCTTGCTTATAATTTCCATCAAACTGACTTGGAAAATCGACAATTCATTTTGAGGTAATTTTTTGCTTGCACATGCACGATTTTCCCAATTCCGGAAAGAACTCATTGGAGGTTTGGACCAGCATAGTATTCACAATTTAAACCAATCATAAATGGCATGGTTCCAAAATTTTACCGTGCTAAAAATAACCATAGAAATATGTACTAGTAATCTACCATTGTTAACCATATAATACTGGAGCATATCAAAATCTCAAAAAGATTAAGTTGATCCAAGTAATGCATAACAGTTATAAAGAAATCCTACACAAATACAATATGAACTGTTCACTTCATAAAAGAGTGTACACATCAAATTTATCGGCATTGGTCAGGCAATAACCTAATAAATCACTGTACAGCAATCTATAATTCAGGATTAGATGAAAGAGCAATATGCAATATTGTGGTCGTAACTTTGATGTATATTTTGACAAAATTATATTAGATCAAGTACCCATAAGTCATAATAGTCTTTAGTTATTCACTACAAATTCAGAATTAAAAATCATTGGTTATTCACTATAGTGGTGCAGCAAATCACCTATCCAATTTGTGATAGTTAATCAACATAAAAAATTGATGAATCTGATTGATTAGCACCTCAGAGTCCATATAAAAGAAAAGAAGACCATGGTGGTAATGCAATAAGATGTCTCCAAGATCTAGAATGGTAGATTGTGGTCAGAGAAAAGAAAATACGGAGCTGTTAATTTGTATGTTAATTTCTTCTTAACCATTCCAACAAACATAGATGCAGCTATATGTGCAACCAAGAAATCAAACATAGATGCAGCTATATGTGCAACCAAGAAATAGATCAAATCGCAAATTAACAGGAGAACAACGAAGGTAACAGCCGATGAAAAATGCAGTGATGCAACCGACCATGGGCAACGTTGTGGTCTGGTCGGGGATGACGGGTGGCAAGTCCATCCCGGGATCGTCTAGCTGTTGACTGGGTCGCTTCCCCCCGCCGGTATCGACCTGACTGGGTTGTCTTGTCACCGCCACCTGGATCACGCCATCGGGATGGAGTCACCGCCACCTGGGTTGCCTTCTCATAGGAAGGATCGAGCGTGGTGTGCGGGATTGGAACCACTTGGATAGCATCGCCGCTGTCTGGATCGCCTCGTCAAGGGATTGGATCTGGAGGTGGGACGACGATGTGGGGGGCGGGGGTAGCGGTGGCGAGGTAGCTACGCTGGAGACCGACATCAAGGCGACGTGGCAGCGACATGGGGGGTGGAAGGACGGCAGCGGCGCCTAGGAGCAGTAGGGATTAGAGCTGGTGTGGGTGGGCGCAGGGAGAGGGTGAACGCGGGGAGGAGGGTTGGGGCCGCGGGGGAACAGGCCGGGATAGAGTTGTCCAAATGGGCCATGCTCTGTCGGGCCGGCTTGGGCATGGTCCTACAGTAATCGTGCCGGGCCGTGCCGGTACGGCCTGAGTAGCCGTGCCGTGCCTAGGCCGGAGGTGCAGCAGACGGGTCAGCACCGCACGGCCCGTAGACTATAGTAGGCCGGCCCGGCATGGCACGAGCATGGCTCAGCACGGCCGGCCTGCTACGGCGGTGAGGGATGAAACCTATTCCCGAGCGTCGGTGGTAAGGGACGAAGTCACGAAACCCTATCCTCGAGCGTGGCGGTGAGGCGGGGCGACGGAGGCAGCGAGCGACGCCGGCAGGAGCGAGGTGGGGAGCCTGCGAGTCGACGCCAACCAGAAGCCACTGCTGCCACCTCTACCTCGCCACCATCCTTCTCGTGCCTCCTTCTTCCATCGCGAGCCCTAGTGAGGCCTAACCCCGGCGGCGACGGCGATGGTCCCCCTGGTGGCGGCGATGGTGGCGTGGACGCAGACGCTGCTCTACGTGCCGGCGACGGCACGGGTGCCGCGGGAGATGGCGGCGGAGGTGGCGGCCGCCGTGGTGCTCGGCGCCGACGTCGTGGAGCTCCGGCTCGACCGCCTCTCTAGCTTCGCACCCCGCCGGGATCTGCTCGTCCTCCTCGCCCAGCCACGCCCGCTCCTGGCCATCGTCACCTATAGTACCGGACTGGCCCAAGCACGGTGGGCCGCCGACGGGCCGTGCCGGTACGACATGGCCCACGACCTCGGTGCGTCGTGCCTGGGCCAGGGGGAGGCACGCGGGCCAGCACGGCACGGCCTGCTACAGGGACCATGCCTAAACGGGCTGTGCCGTAGCAGGCCGTGCCGGACCGTGCCTTGGGTCGTGCTGGCCCGATCCGCCCGTTTGGCCTACTATAGGCCGGGATCAGGACGCAATACAGCACGTTGGATTGCACACCGATAATTCGGGTCGTTGATACAATGATGGTCATGAGTAAATAGGTCGGTGAACTATAGGATAGAAAAGACAAGCCCTTTTAGTGGGCTTGCTTGTATTAGCAACATTTCGTTTTCAAATTCCAAGTATGGCGACCGTTCAAGGGGTTTGTTTGCTCCTAGCCTGGGACATAATCCTATACTGGGTACATTACTAAATCTAAATTAAGATGATGTAGAGTCCATGGCGACACCATTACGTCAGAATTAAGATGTAATAGTGTGATGCAAGGGCGAAAGAATAAAAGCTAAAAAGGATCTTGAAAGTACTTTTCCAGGTAGTGCTTCTCTGAAAGGTAGTATAGGGTGCGAGTGACCAGACCGTGTGAGTACATTTTGGACAAATACTTGCACGGCACAGAGATAAAACAAGGATACCATGAGCGCGTGCAAGTACCTTACCTTCTTCCTTCGATTGTTGACAACAAAGAATTTTCAAAGTCGAAGTCCCATCTGATTGTCTGAATGCATACAGTTTGACGAACAGACACTAGGTCAATCAGCTTTCAGAAACGAGTAGAGTACCCAAGATGCACGAAATGATAATTACGGATCATTCACTAATCAAACAAGGGCACCGGTAATCTTGCTGTACACCTTTATAATAGGAAATGCCTTCTTACGTGGATTAGGGATCCCAACACACGTTTGACGTTTCTGTAAAAGATGTTCAGAAAACTTTTCTTCAGGGGGCCAACTTATATCGAGGGGCAGATGCACTGAATATCTGCTACATGCGTTAGTTTGTCTGGGCATGCCACCCAACAATCCACAACACTGCAAGAAGACCTGCTTTTACTTCTTTATGTCAACTGGCCACCCCACACCAAAATTCACATGTGAGTTAGACACGAAATAATGAAAAATTCCAGAACAAAAAGACACTAATATGTGCCTCACTACAGTACAAGAAACACATACCTCTTAACCAGGTAATCCATCAAATACAACGGGACAGAAATCTTCGCCTTCGCCAATCGAAGCTATCATCCATCACCGAATAGAAATGTGTAAGATATGAATGGACGACTTCGGTCTTCAGTTGCAGATTATATGGTAGCTCCCAGCTAATGATATCAAATAAGAGAGGTGCAAAAGAAATGGCAATATTTCTCTGTTTGATCATCCTTTTAGTCTTCCCCTCTCTTTTGGTGTTTTGCGCTTTTGCTTCGCCCTAGCTGACATTGAACACCGGCTCATCTTTATCAATGGAAGATTACAAGCATATGTTCCTCACGTCACCGAATTCCACCTTCTCTTGCGGCTTCTATCTAGTTGGGATAAATGCCTTCACCTTCTCCATTTGGTTCACCAACACAGTGGACAAGACTGTTGTTTGGTCCGCAAATCCCCAATTCCTGGTGAATGGACATGGATCAAAGGTTTCGCTGCAAGATAATGGCTACCTGGTCCTCACTGATGTTAATGGTTCCACGGTCTGGACGAGCACCATGACTGCGGACGAGGGGTTGATGGCTGCACTGCTGGAGAGTGGAAACCATGTGGTCAGAGATTCAAGCGGCACAATCTTGTGGCAAAGCTTCACTTCACCAACGGATACCTTGCTCCCTGCGTAGCAATTGACCAAAGGCACGAGGTTAGTATCTGGATACCATGCCCTTTACTTCGACAACGACAATAGCCTTCGTCTTGTATACAACGGACCTAAATTCTCAAGCATCTACTAGCCAAATGATGATTACACCATGTTTCGGGATTGCATCAAAGTCAAGAACAACTCCAGGCTTGCGGTCCTCAACGACAAAGGCGGTTTCTTCTCAAGTGATGCCCTTACAGTACAGGCTTCTGATTTCATTCTAGGGATCAAGAGAAAACTGACTCTTGACTATGATGGCAACCTCCATATATACGGCCTTAATGCATCGAACGGAAGTTGGATGGTCACATGGCAAGCCATAGTAGAAATGCATTATGTGCATGGCATGTGGGGAAAGAATGGGTTTTGTGAGTACTCACCAGAACTTCGTTGTTCATGTCCTTCTAGATTTGAGATGGTTGATCCACAGAATTGGAGCAAGGGTTGTAGGCCAACATTTAGCTATAATTGTGGGCAAGAGAGGTATGAGTTCATTGAGATTCCCCAAACCGACTTCTATGACTTTGATCTTGGCTTTAACGAGTCCATCTCATTTGAAGAATGCCAAAATATTTGCTTGAGCACATGCTTGCTTTCTCTTACCGACTAACCGGAACTGGTGTTTGTTACCCTAAAGGCCTGCTGTTCAATGGTTACAAGTCTCCTGCATTCCTAGGAAATTTATATCTTAAAGTACCCTACAACACTAACATAGAGGCCTCGTCAAAACAATCAATTCTCACATGTTCCCCTAGCAGTCAGGAGATTGCAACACCTTCAAATCACACAAGATGGCTATATTTCTTTATATTCCCTGGAGTATTCAGAGCCTTGGAACTAGTTTTGATTCTAACAACTTGGTGGTTTATTTCCAAAACAAATGACATTCAGAATTCGGTAGAGGGAGGATACATGATGATAAGAAATCAATTCAGGAGGTTTACTTACCAAGAGTTGAAGAAAGCAACAGGAAAGTTCAGGGAAGAGCTTGGAAGAGGTAGTTCTGGAATTGTATATAGAGGAGTACTCAAAGATAAGCGGGTCATTGCAGTGAAGAAGCTCATCGATGTCACAAGAGGTGAAGTTGAATTCCATGCAGAAATGAGTTTAATTGGTAAGATCAACCACATGAATTTGGTCAGGATATGGGGTTTCTGCTCAGAAGGAAAACACAAGCTACTGGTATACGAGTATGTGGAGAACAAGTCATTGGACAGGTATCTGTTCAACACCATGAGTGCTGAAAGATTGCTCATGTGGAGAGAACGTTTTAATATTGCCTTGGGAGCGGCAAGGGCACTGGCTTATCTCCACCATGAGTGTCTTGAGTGGATTTTCCATTGTGATGTGAAGCCTGAGAACATACTCCTGACCCAAGATTTCGAAGTCAAGATAGGAGACTTTGGACTATCAAAATTGTATAAGAGAGAGGGCTCCAGCTTCAACTTTTCACAAATGCGAGGAACAGTGGGCTACATGGCTCCAGAGTGGGCAACTAATTTTCCAATCAATGCAAAGGTAGATGTCTACAGCTATGGAGTTGTCCTTCTGGAAATTGTGTCTGGACAAAGAATTTCAAGCCATACAACAAGGGAAGGCAAAGTTGTTAAGTTAAAACAATTTGTTGAGGATGTAAAGGAAGCTTTAGCTATTGGGGATACTAAATGTGTAGTGGATGCTAGGCTTCACAGGCCAATTAATTTCGAGCAGATAATGGTTATGTTGATAATTGTTGTATCATGTCTTGAAGAAGAAAGAAGCAAGCGACCAACCATGCATGAAGTTGTCAAAACTCTCTTGGATTGCGAAGAGCAACACGGCCATTTTCGCTAGTTCATGGACCTGCAAACAGTAGGGACTAAAAAAATTAACAGAATGACTAAATTTGTATTGTTAGCAATGTTTTGCAAACCTATATGCTTTCAGTTCCACCAGGGAAAAAGATAAGACATTACTTGTCTTTTATCATTTAGTCAATAACTACTTGTTGTCCTTTTCCTGTGAAAATCAAGTTGATGCATTGTCTAGTTATTGTAAGACTCATCAAGACTTTTATCTATTCTTTCAATTTTGTTTTGTATAAGAATTTTGATTTTTTATTTGTTCTTGAAACATACAATTGTAGGTAAATCTCCAAATTTGATTGGAGATGATAAGCCAAAAAAAGGGTCTAATTAATATCTAGTCCCTAAAAGCACTAAGATAATTATTTCAACTAATCACTTCCATGCAGGATTTTTAATAGCTGGCTATCATTATAAGAAAACAAGGAGATGCAAAATGTGCTATCTGCAAATCATAACTATTCAGCTTGTTCTATTAGCAAGAAATTATATGCAAGCTATATTTGACAACAGTTCAATTTGATTAAAGGCAAGGATGCAATTTGGTTACCCATGTTAACTTTCCACTGTATGAAACATCTAGATCAACAACATCTTGTACAAATATATGTAGTTCATGTCAATTTGGAGTCTTTGACTAACCAGGGTGCTAATGCTGCTCCTCAGTGACCAAATGCAGCAACGAGGCAGAGCAAAACCACGCATCATGAGTATTGCATAACAGTGCAGAGAAGAGGGAGGCGTCACCCCAGATGAGCCGGACAAACAAGAGCCAGTGCCGTCGACCTTGGCGCCAAGGCGGCGGCTGGGACCATGAAGAGGTCTAAACTTCTCCTCCCCCTGCGTGGCTGCATCCGAGACCCGCCGGACGGCTCGCCCCTTTCTGCCTCTTCCATCGTTGGTGTGAGGCTCCGCCACGCATGCCAAGCCCCAACACTTGCCTCGCCGAAACGGAGAGGTATGCCGGGGGCGTGGCGGTGGCAACGACAGCAGTAGTAGCAGCAGATCGCTTCTCCACCGGACCTTCCCACTCCGCCCTCGACAAATTTCACGCGGTCGTCGGCATCATTGCCGGTCTCCTAATTATAGTACTCCCGCACGTACGAGATAATAGGAGGAACTTTACAGAAATAACTATATCCCGCACATATACGTTTTCCACATGTAGGCCACCCATATCACATCGGAAGGTTAAAATAACCGAGGAGGTGACGGGCGATGCGACAGCGATGGCGAGGACAACACATGGAGATGCACTGGGCGGTGGAGTGCTAACGCAGCAGTGGTTATGCATCCATCGATGACGCGACCACGGAGGTGATGCCCAGTTTCATGGCGGGGAACCGGGAAAAGGAGGGGAGAGACACCGGGATTTCACTGGGATTCGTGGTGGCTTTTAGGGTTTTGTCGCATTGTGAGCTTGGTGGGGCATGCGGAGCATGGATGGGATGGCTACGTTGTGGCGGCACGGTGTGGCATTTTGTCGAGCAGGCGGAGCGCCACGAGGTGGCAAGGGGAAGGGGATGACTGAGCGGTGCTAGTGGAGCGAGCGGGCGCGGGATAACGGCGGCTGACATGTGGAGCCCACAGGAGACGCAGTGCGGTGAGCGCTCACACGAGGCTGGCCGCGGGCTAGGCCACCCGAGGGGGCGGGTGGGGAGGAAGAGAAGGAGGGGCCGGGCCGAGGGGAGGAAAAAAGGAAGATCTGGCCTAAAAGAACAGTAACTTTTGGGGTTTGAATGGAAATTGAATTTGGCACAACTCAAGGAATTGAGAGGGTGCAATTGGAGAGGAAAAATGAGATGAAAATTGACACATCACTAAAAAATTCAAATAAAATCCAAATTAAAATTAAAAAATTTTCAAAAAGTTTTTGTAAATAAAACTGGGGTGCTACAGGTTCGTTGGCGACGGATGATGCCGAGCGGTGGTGGCCAATCTCACTGGATTGTCGTCATGGCTGCACGGATGGAAGCACGCGGGTGTTCGTGCAACTCGCCCAGGGCATTGTGTGAGGTAGGCCGACGCGTGCATGGATGGCTCAGGACCCAATGGTCGCCGAAAGTGGAAGGGCGGCAAGGCGCCGGAGGAGAAGAGAGGTCCAACGGCCGGGGAGAATGATAGCAAGATGCTAAAGGTCTCAACGAGGGCGGCGGACAAAGTAGTCACCGAGAGGAAAACCGACGATGGCACAAGGTTATTAGTTAATCTAGCTGAGTCAAGTAGCTTGCATGCTTAGTTTGTTACTACCTTTGCATGTTTTCTTTGTTTGTTGCTGCATGCGGCGTGGCCATCGTGCGCACCTAGGACCCTGTCGAGCAGAGGTGTGCTGCATTCACGTCATGCTCACGTAGGAGTCTTTTTTGGCCATTTGACGCCACGATCAGATCATGGCTGAAGAACCGGCTAGTTAGTTCCTTTTTTTCGCTATATAATAAAGGGGAGAAAACTAGAAAAGCTGTGGAGGTTCTGAGCAGCGTCAAAAGAACTTTGTTTCCTTGTTCAGTTCTTTCTGTTGTCGGACCGTAAACAGTGTGCTTGCAGGGTGTTCGACCGTGTGACTTTGTTGATTCCAGGGGCTCGTGTGCGTACAGGTTGTAGGATAGACACCAACAAGTGGTATTAGAGCTAGGTGCTCGTCGATCCTTGAGGGATGTCATTGGGAGGGAGTCTTTCCCGAACACTACCGTGGCATGGACGCCACGCGTCGTTCTCCCCCACGCCACGCCGAGGTCGGCACCGTGACAATGGTGACCGTGATCTCGTGGTGCATCGGACGGTGAGGGAAATTGGTGGCGCGGCGTCATACCAATCCCTCACTCAGACGAACTACGGTGACTGCTCCATATTGATGAAGGTCATGCTACAGGCCCGTGGGCTCTGGAACGCGGTTTGCGTCGGCACAGCCGACGAACAAGAGGATCGAATGGTGATGGATGCCATCCTCCACGCCATCCCAGCCGAGATGATATCAGCACTGGCTACGAAGGAGAGCGCCAAGGAGGCCTGGGATAGTCTCAAGGCCATGCGCGTCGGCAACGATCGCGTTCGGAAGGTGAAGGCCCAGCAACTTCGGCTCGAGTACGAGACGATCGCGTATAAGGACGGAGAAACGATGGAAGATTTTGCCCTATGCCTACGCAGACTGGTGACCCAGATGGAGGTTGTGGGCGAAGTCATCGACAACACGTCTATGATCGAGAAGTACCTGTGTGTTGCCCCACCAAGGTATGCTCAGATTGCCTTGTCAATAGAAACATTGCTGGATTTGTCCAACTTGTCCTTGGAGGATGTTACCGGCCACTTGAGAGCAGTCGATGAATGCTGCTCACCAGCCACAAATGCCGATAGGCAAGTGATGCTCATCGAGGCGGGGTGGACAACCCGCATGAAGGATAAGTAGCGGGGGGAGGCTTCCTCTGGCAACGCATCAAGTGGCCCCGGTGGTGCAGGCAAGGCAGGACGACGCGGCCGTCGCCATGGTGGAAAGAACAATCGCAAGAATGCAGACAAAGACAGGCACGACGGCAAGCAAAAGGTTGGACGTGACAACAGCGGTGACAAGTGCCGCAACTACAGCAAAATTGGCCACTGGGCCAGGGACTGCCGGCGCGCAACGAGCAGGCTCACCTCACCCAAGGGGACGACAACACCGAACCTGCCCTATTATTGGCACAGGTATCTGACGAGGAAGAGCCCGCGCTGCTGATGGCGCAGGTCTGCACCCTCGCTGTCGCTGTGCCTGATGCGCCTACGACAGGGCGCGTCGAGCTCGTGGAGAAAAGAGTTGAAGTCAACCTCAGTTGCAAGGCCGAGGGCCATGATGACGTCTGGTACCTAGACTCGGCGGCCAGCAACCACATGACCGGGAAGTACGATGCATTCGCCGAGCTGGACACCTCCATTGCTGTCTCGGTGAGGTTCGGGGATGGCTCGTCCATTGACATCTGCGGCCGTGGCACAGTCTTCTTCAAGTGCTGGACCGGAGAGCATCGCACCATCCCCGATGTCTACTTCATTCCTAAATTGAGGAATAACATCATTAGCCTTGGGTAAATTGACGAATGCGGATGCAAGGTGCTCATCTAGGGGGAGTTCTGCACGTCTGGGACCGTGATCAGAGACTCCTCGCCAAGGTACCACGATCCAAAAACCGCATCTACAAAGTGAATTTGGATCTTGTGCAACCAGTGTGTCTAGCAGTTTAGTAGGACGACGAAGCCTGGCTTTGGCATGCCCGCTTTGGACACCTCCACTTTGAAGCATTGAGGAAAATGGCACGCCACGGCATGGTGCGTGGACTGCCGGTGATCGAGCATGTGGCTCAAGTCTGTGATCTCGTGGGCAAGCAGCGTCGGTGTTTGTTCCCACGCAAGGCACACTACCGTGTTGAGGGCCTTCTCAACCTTGTGTATGGTGATCCCTGCGGCCCAATCACTCCGGCGACCCATGGAGGACGCCAATACTTCCTTGTGTTTGTCGATGACCATAGCAAATTCATGTGGCTGCATTTGCTCCCAACCAAAACAAAGCCCCCACTGCTATCAAACAATTCCAGGTGCAGGTGGAGGCTGAGACAGGGTACCGGCTGTGAGTGTTGTGGACCGACCGCGGTGGGGAGTTCACCTCGGTCAAGTTCGGGCAGTACTGTGCAGACGGGGCGTTGAACGCCACCTCTCGGCGCTGTATTCGCCACAACTAAATGGAGTAGTGGAGCGGCGAAATCAAACAATTGTGGGCATGGCTCACAGTCTACTCAAGGCAAAGTCAATGCCCATGGCGTTCTGGGTGAGGCCGTAACGACGGCCGTCTTCATTCTAAACAGATCGCCCACCAAGGGGCTCGACGGCGTCACCCCGTTCGAGGCTTGGCATGGGCGGACGCCGGATGTCTCCTTCCTTCGCACATTTGGATATGTCGCACACATCAAGGTAACCAAGCCTAACCTGCGAAACTTGATGACCGCAGTGTCAAGATGGTGATGCTCGGCTACGAGTCAGGAAGCAAGGCATACAGGCTCTACGACCCCGTTGCGCACCACGTCCATGTCTCAAGGGACATGGTGTTTGATGAACTGGCACAATGGGACTGGGAGAGCTCCGGGGAGGCAATGTCCAGCTCCAACAACACGTTCGTGATCACCTACTCAGAGTGCGTCAACCACGGGCCAGGCAAGGGTGCTGAGACGAGTACTCCCCAGCCTGGAAACCACGTCTTGACACCGGTTGCCGCGGAGCCTGGACACCAGGCGACCCCGCCGACCACAACTCCAATCCCGCTTCGCCACACTGCCCACTGATGCCTCACAGCATCTCGATGCCGAACACAACGATGGGCCTCTCCGGTTTCGTACCATCGATGACATTATCGACGACTCGTTAGCACCTGGGCAAGCCTCCCGGGAAACCTTGACACCCCTGAGCTACACTTGATTAGTGCAAAGGAGCCATCCACCTTTGCTGAAGTTGAGCGTGAGCCATGCTAGAGGTGGGCGATGTTGGAGGAGATGAAATCAATTGAAGAAAATCACACATGGGAGCTAGCTGATCCACTGGCAGGGCGTCGACCGATCGGTTTGAAGTGGGTGTTCAAGTTGAAGCGAGAAGAGAAGGGAGTGCTGGTGAAGCACAAGGCACACCTTGTGGCAAAGGGTTATGTTCAGCGAGAAGGCATCGACTTCGACGAAGTTTTCGCGTCTCACGGATGGAATCGATGCGGCTGCTGTTGGCGATGCCAGCACACCTGGGCTGGTCCATCCACCATATGGATGTGAAGTCCGCCTTCTTGAACGACGATCTTGCTGAGGAAGTATATGTACAGCAGCCACCGGGGTTTTTCATCGAACACCAAGAGCACAAGGTGTATCACCTCTGGAAAGCCCTGTACGGTCTGCGTCAAGCTCCTCGGGCATGGAACACTAAGCTCAGTAGCAGCCTCATCACGCTCGACTTCACCGAATGCATCAACGAACATGCCCTATACACCCGATGAACATCTTGTTGGCATATCATCGTTGGGGTCTATGTGGATGATCTAATCATCACCGGCTCCAAGTATAGTGACATTGATACATTCAAGGAGGAGATGGCATCGCTATTTCGTATGAGCGATCTTGGCCTGCTCACCTACTACCTCGGTATTGAGGTGAGGCAGGACAAGCGTGGGATCACACTCTACCAGAGCGCCTATGCCAGGAAGCTGCTTGAACAGGGCGGCATGGAGGAGTGCAATCCGTGTGCGACGCCAATGAAGGAGACTGAAACTCTCTAAGGCGCGCTTCGCGCTGGCTGTCAATGCCACCCACTACCGGAGCATTGTGGGAGGCCTGCGCTATCTCATACACACGTGGCCAAACATCACGTTTGCCATCAGTTATCTAAGACGCTTCATGGAGGAACCTCGGGAGGATCATTTCGTCGGCGTCAAGCATCTTCTCAGGTACATTGTAGGCACAAGGCGCCATGGGGTCCTCTATTCAAGGGGGGAAGGTTCGCAGTTGTCACTATCGGGGTACAGTGACAGCGGCATGGCTGGGGACCTTGACAGCCGCAAGAGCACGAGCGGCATCTTCTTCCTCCTGAGTAACAATCCCATTACATGGCAATCTCACAAATAGAAGGTGGTCGCTCTATCCACTTGTGAGGCAGAATACATAGCTGCAGCGACTGCTGCCTACCAGGGTGTGTGGCTCGCTCGGTTGCTGCAAGAGATAACCGACGAAGAGCTTTAGGCACCGAAGCTATTGGTGGACAACAAGTCCGCTATTTCACTCAGTAAGAATCCCATCCTCCACAACCAAAGTAAGCACATTGACACTCGATTTCATTTCATCCGTGCAAATCGTCCTCAAGTTTGTTGATGGCAATCGGCAGCTCACAGATATCTTCACAAAACCTCTCGGCCGTGTCCGTTTTGTTGAGCTTCGGCGCCAGATTGGCATGGTCAAGATTAAGCAACAGCAAGATTAGGGGGAGTTTGTTAGTTAATCTTGCTGAGTAAAGTAGCTTGCATGCTTAGTTTGTTACTGCCTTTGCACGTTTTCTTTGTATGTTGCTGCATGTGGCATGGCCGTCGTGCGTGCCTAGGATCCTGTTGAGCAAAGGCGTGCTGTGTTCACGTCGTGCTCACATAGGAGTCTTTTTTGGCCGTTTGACACCACAATCAGCTGATGGCTAAAGAACCAGCTAGTTAGTTCCTTTTTTGGCTATATAATAAAGGGGAGAAAACCAAAAAAGCTGCGGAGGTTCTGAGCAGCGCCAAAAGAACTCTATCTCCTTTGTTCTGTGCTTTCTGTTGTTGGACCGTAAATAGTGTGCTCATAGGGTGTTCAACCGTGTGACTTCGTTGATTCCAGGGGCTCGCGTGCATACGGGTTGTAGGATAGACACCAACAAGTGGTATCAGAGTTCTTTTGGCGCTACTCAGAACGTCCGCAGCTTTTCTGGTTTTCTCCCCTTTATTATATAGCCAAAAAAAAGGAACTAGCCGGTTCTTCAGCCATGATCTGATCGTGGCATCAAACGGCCAAAAAAGACTCCTACGTGAGCACGACGTGAATGCAGTATGCCTCTGCTCAACAGGATCCTAGGCGGGCACGACGGCCACACCGCATGCAGCAACAAACAAAGAAAACATGCAAAGGCAGTAACAAACTAAGCATGCAAGCCACTTGACTCAGCAAGATTAACTAACGACGGTGGCGCACGATCGCGTCTGGCGGTAGTGGAAACAGGGCAGTGGCGAGGAGCTGTTTGTTTGAACATAAGCCCACTCTAACATGTCTAAGTGCCTTCTAGGAACATCTAAAGGAGGTAGGCGCGAGAGATTTGCGATGAGCTCATCGGGGGCAAGGGATTGGGGAACACAATGGAGTTCAGGAGTGAGAAGGGGTGCAAGCGGCCGGAACTATGCCTTTCGGCCACGGGTCAAATCAACGTTGATGAGGAGCAGAGTCGGAACCGGTGATGGGCGGTGATGATGTTGGGGCGTGCTACTTGACAGGAGATATTCCTAGGCGGCCACGCGGCGGCTACCGGCGATGGGGAAGAAGGCGGCCATAGGACTCTAGTCTGAGAAACTTGATGCAAGAAAAGTGTAACGCCCTGCTTTCAACGAGACATTAAATGATATTTTGGTAAAATCTACCTGTGAAAATTTCGCTTATGAGTGTTGAGATTGTATGTCGTGCCTGGATCTCGATTTGTCTCTCTCTACCTTGATCTCGACAATCCCTCCTCTCAAAAATCCTCCGCTCTAAAATAATCTTCGATCTTCGACTCCTGTCATCGAACTCCTCTCCAAAACCCTGATGACGAAATCCTTGATCGTCTCCTGCTAAAGGTTTTGCTTCGATATCCAAACCGATGTTCCAAAATATCCGCTTTGACTTCCGTTCCGAAGGTCCGATGTCGGAAACCTAAACATCCTCCTTTGAATCTTCCCATAAACCCCTTGTTCTCTCTTCTCCTTGAATCCCTGAGAAACCCCAAGTCAAATAATACAGCTAGGGTGTCGAGCCTCTTTTCGAATCCTATCCATCTACACAACTATGTATATGTGTGTGTGTGTATGTGTGTGTATATATATATATATATATATATATATATATATATATATATATATATATATATATATATATATATATATATACATATACATATACATATATATAACTCCTTGAGTATACACCTACGTATATAAACCCGTGTATATACGTATGCCAATCCTTCTACTTAGCTCCACCAAATTAAGTGTGTATATATACATATACTCCTCTCTAAATATATATGTACATAAAACCCTCCATGAGCATACCCATATATATGTATATATCCACTCAAAATACGTCCTGCCTCCATCCAAAGTCCCGGGAAAATTTCCTCAAAAATTTCCCTGAGTTTTTCCCAAAATTCAAATTACATGTCATTATTTGAATTTAATCTGTCCTCTTTGATTTTCTCTCCTTGGATCCTCCCTACAGAAATTCCCGGAAAGTCCCAATACAAAACTCCTACAAAATGTCAAGGTCCTCCCTTGTTTCCCCCATTTTGATTCCCTGTTTTTCCAAGAGTTCAAAAATGTATTTGAATTCAAATTCCAAAAATCAAATACCCCAAAAACCCTTCCCAAAATACCCAGAGAAAAATAAAAGGCGGTACTGTTCTCACTGGGCCGCCTCTGCTCGCTTCCGGCCCAGCAATCCACGGCCTCGCGCGCCAGCCGCCGCGGCCGTCGGATCCGTGCCACGAGTATCTCAAAGCCGCGCCCCGCCGTCAATCCTCTCTGCTCAAGCGTTCCGCGTGTGGACGGCCGCACCACACCGATGCACGCCACGCGTCCGAACCGTCCCACTCCACGCCTCGATCTCCTGTCGCCACTCGCGTGAACCCGCCACGTGCCACAAATGGACACCACACGTCTGAGCCTCCTCACTCAGCCACCATCCGATCTCCTTCATCATGCCCACGCCGCTGTGAGCCGCGCCGAATCGCGGATTTGCGCCGCGTGTCCCTGCTCCCGCGCCCGCCATCCGATCCCGAATGGTTGTTCATCTTCCTCCTCCGTCGCCCCTATTTTTCTCGTTCCTCGCATCGAACATGTTCAAACAAAGTCCTCTTCGGCCGCCACGTCACGCTGGCCTCCGCCTCAGCCCCACGTTGGTCGCCGCTACGCGCCATTGAGCGGACAGCCTCGCCACCCTGTTCCCCGCTTATTTTCCCCTTTTTCGTCTCTCTCGCCACGGTCCCGTGGTCAAAAAGGGTTTCGCCGCTCGTGTCGGCGAAACGGGACTGGGGGTCCCCACAGTCACCGGGGACGCGTGGGTCTTCAGCCATGTCAGTTCCCCCGGAGCCACATCCCGCGCCGGAGAAGGCCAGCTTCCCTGCTAAGTACCCAGGCGCGAGCTCTACGACGGCCCGGGTGCGGTTTCCCCGAGCAAGTCGCAACAACAGCTCCCGGTGCTCGATCCCGGGAGCCACCTCCCCGGTGCCCGGTCCCGGGAACCTCCTCCTCAGACCCCGGGTCCTGAGGACCGTCCTGTGCCCGGGGCCCTCCGGTCCCGGGTCGCACTGCTTCTGCCCCGGGTGGCGTCCCCGGGGCGCATTGCGGAGACGCTCCTGGTCCCGGGCGCCGCTCCCCGGGCCCGGGACTCGCATTACCCGACTGATCGGCTCCTCCCGGTGATCGGCTCCTCCGAGCTGATCGGCCTCTTCGGTGATCGGCACCTCCCGCCCGGATCAGCCTCTCAGCGGACGGCATCGGCTCTCCAACTACCCGCATTAATGACGAGGCGACCGGGCGTGACGCGCCTGGCTTCCGTGGGCCCGCTTCCTGTGCCGTCAGAAGCTCCTTTTGACTACGGAGGCTTCTTTCACTGTGCAATCGCTGTGCAGTCAGAGCCTTTTGCCTTGGAGGCGTGCGCCGTCACGTCTCCACGCTCCATCCGCTCACGACGACGTGCAGTAGCTGCTTCGGCGTGACAGCGTGCAGACCTACTCCGGCATGGGCTCTCCTCCAGCGCGGCGCGACAGACGGGCGCGGACGTGCATGACAAGACATAGCATAGCTAGCTCTCTCTCTCTATCTAGCTCAGGCACTGTGGACTCCCCTGATGGATAAAGGAGGATCCGAGCCGACGAGCAGTGGGGGGAGAATTCGGGTAGAGCTGCCGCTAGACGATCAACTTCTCCTGGTTGAGAACTCCTCCCGGTCGAGAGCTTCTCCCGGTTGAGGACTTCTCCCAATCGAGGTCTTGGTCTTCTACCTCAGCTCGCGCCAGTTCCCTTCTCCTCCGGCTCCGGCCGCGAGCTAGGTTCCCGGTGAGCTTCCGAGCCCCAGGGGTTCTCCATGTAAACACCAAACCGCATTCATCCACCATAGATAGCCAACACACAGGAGTAGGGTATTACGCCTCCGTGCGGCCCGAACCTGTCTACGCCTCCTGTCTCTCTTCCGCGCGGTTATCACGGTTCGGACGGTCCGGACCCGATTCGGACGGTCCGAACCCTCTATCTCCCAGCTCGGGCCCCCGGTTCCCGTGGCCGATCCATCGTTCCGCTGATACACACTGACGCCGACTTTGCCTGAGAACTACTCCCCTGGCCGAATCTCAAAGGGGGGTCTCCTGACTTCCCGCAGTCGAGGTTTCATCCTCCGACAGCTCGCGTCATTCCATCCCCACCTTGACCGGCCTCAAGCCCGCGCTCACAATTCAAGCTCTGCCCTTGGATACGCCGACTCCGCGCCTCGCAAATCTCCTCCGCCGATCGGAATCCGCTACCCGAGAGGATTCCCACCGCTGCACTATTGTTCTTCCCTCTCGCCTCCATTATTGGCCGCGGGGAAATCCCGAGCATGCCCCGGGCCGACCTAGCGGTCTCCCTCCCTGCTCTTCGTCTATAAAATCCCTCGGGAACTCTTCATCCTCATTGTCTCTCACTCGTCCCGTGAGCCGCCGGTCGCCCCCTTCCTGGAGTTCTGTCGCCGTTGTCGTTCGACAGCCCCGATGCCGTGGGCCGTCGGATAGCCGCACTATGCTTCGTCTTGCCCTTGTCGCGCGAGGGTGAGCCGAGGCTGCCTCCCTGTCACCCCGCGCACGTCTCGCCCACAAGAACCGAGCCACTTCGTGTGGCCCTGCCTCGAATCGGTGCACCGTGCACCCCGCGATGCTCTCCGTCCACCACCCCTCATTGCACTCTCCCCTATGGACCGGCTCTCCCGTGAACCTAGGCACTAACATCGGACCCCACCCGCCGGCTGGAGCCCGCCTGTCAGGCCTCTCGCGCGCGCCCCCCGGCCAGCTGGGCTGCCTCGTTCGGGCCGGCCCATCCCTATTGGACTCCAGCGAGCACGTCTGCCTGTGGCTGGCAACTGGGCCCCACTCGACAGTGGCCCAGTAGCAAGAAATCCCAGGGAAAATCCTTTTTAATTCTTTTTCCAATATCCAGAAAAATACAAAAACCTTCAAAAACAATATCTTTTTCCTCGTTCGTCCGATTGACTCCGTTCCAGTTCTAGTATTTTTCTAAAAATGAGATCTATTTCTTGGACTTCTCCCTGAGAATATTCTTTCCAGAAATTAAATAAACCCTTTTTCCAATGATCCAAAATTCATATTAAGCTTCAGAAATTCATATGTTCCGATCTGTAACTCCGATTGACTCCGTTTCAACTCCAGTAATTTATTAAAATTGGGATCTATCTAATGGCACTATTATTAGCACTAAATAGGATCTTTTACTGGTCTTTGTGTAGATTTTTGTGTTTTTGCGCATAGTAACGGTCGCCGGAATTTTGTTCGGAGCGAATTTCGCGACAATTTCTCGACGACCAATGAAAGCCTAGAGCAAGGTAAGTCACCTTTGATCATTTCGAGCCCATAATTTCGGAACTAAGTATTTTATTTGACAAATTGCATAAACTAGGTTAACTGTTATGATTTCTTGGCCGCAATCGCAAGACGACCGATGGGCCGCCAACCCATTTGTTGCATGACTTCCTTGAATGATTGTGATCCCTTTATACATCCGTGTCACCTCCCTTGATAGATCCCAGTATCCGTGTCGACGGACATGGTATCGGTGATCGTCTATCAAATTTAAAAATGTCTACGATGGGTAAAACTTGGGTTTACAAAACTTTGGAAAACCCGACACCTGGGTCGGTGCCTTGAGAATAAAATGGTTTGCGAAAACCGCGGTATGAGGATCGTGCCATCGGGACGAGTCTCCCGCACTGCAGCTAAGGAACAATTCCTCTAGAATTTCATCCGAACATATGATAGTACAACCACATGGGTGATATGGGATAACTCCTGGCTGAGTAACTAGTCTCCTAGGGATGCCTTGCATGTCATTGGACTGTGGATCGTGCGGGAGGGCGTCGGGGTGCCTCCTGGGTTCCTGGCACAGCATAGTCTCGGACCTACCCTGTTGTTGGTCTGAGGACCCCTCTAGTTGGCATGGGGTAACCTAGGAGGGTTTAGGAAATGCCTTGTCGCGAAAACCTCTATATCACCACATCGTACCCAATGCGTGTGATCCGGTGACTAGAGTGAGTCACGTCGTGTGGGTAAAGTGTACCCCTTCTGCGGAGGTTTAAACTGTTTGAACAGCCGTGCCCATGGTCATGGGCGGATGTGAGGTGATTCCTTCGCGTAGTTTTATTTGACAACTGTTTGTGAAGGATGTTTGCGGATTGGGAATCCGATTTCGAAAAATGTTGTGAAGCTGTCATGGATAGCAGGGCTGTGGGCCCAATGAGGTTGGATCGGCTGATGGTGCTGGATCCTGGAGGCCAACTCTTGAGAGTTACGCGGATTCAAAGATTGATACAATTCACTCCGATCGGGCGAGACTCACCTCGTCCTGACTGTTGAGAAATACACACTAGTGGATTTAAAAAGATTTAAACAAAGCCGATTGCAACATATCCAGCCCCTCTCTCTCTCTCTCTCTCTCTCTCTCTCTCTCTATATATATATATATATATATATATATATATATATATATATATATATATATATATATATATATATATAGAAAGGGTGAGTACTTACGTATATAGTTATCCGCTGGGAGCTAGATGCTGGAGTTGCAGTGAAGAAAAGATTAGGGTTTCATCCTAGTTCCCAGCCCTTGCTTGTGTGTTGGGACTTAGTTCGCTGTTCTGCTGCTGCCGTTGTCTCTGTGTTGTTCGTTGCTCTCTCCGGCTTGCTCCGAAGTTACAACGTAACTTAAGGTATATGTCTACTTATATAATTATTTATTTAAGGTACTGCAATGATGCACGTCTGATTGCCGTGGATACCAACGCTGTGTCCTGGGACTGGTATCTGTATTGCGGTTCCACGGGAAGGCAGTTCGCGTAATTTTTCCTGTGGCATGTCCTAACTGGTGCCATTGTACGGCGGTGCCAGGTCGGGGTGTGACAGAAAGGGGAACGTGGGCTTCCAGAGGCCTTTTATAGGCGAGGAAGGAGGGGATACGGGAAGGGAGTAGGTCGGTTGGCACCGGCGGTGGCGCGGCTAGTGACTGTAGGGAGAGGGAACCAAGCGGCGTCCTGGCGGTTTCATGGCTGACGAGAAACCGATGCCATGGCGGGGATGCGGTAGGTGGTATAGGACGGGGGATCATATGGTGGCTTTTGAACACGGAGCGTGGGAAGAGCAGCGTAGGACTAGGCGACGACCACGCGGTTGGGTGGACCAGTGACAAGGCGGAGTGGGCGCAGTCATGCTGGCGAGAGAGAGAAGGGAAAAAGGAGGCGGCAGTGGCTGTCCAATTTTCATTGCCGCGCAAAAGGTAGTGGGGACGCCATGACACCGAGCTGCCAGCGTGCTCGGGTCGGCTTTTGACCGAATGAGTGGCTCGCATGGGGCAGAGAAAAGAAATTGGGACGGGGGAGGGGATGACCACGCGAAGGAGAGAGGACGGACGGACACGGGATAGGTAGTGGCCAACATGCAGGCCCAATTAAATGGAGAAATTGGTGGGCACTCGCGCGGGCGTGGTATGGACGAGCACATACGGGCGCGGGAGCAAGAGGATCGGACGGTGTTTCGACGAGCAAGGACACGCGACACCATCCAACGGCGTGGTTCAATCCGTGGGCGTGGGAGTGGCGTAATCTGCAGAGTTGCTTTTGACATTTTCCCATGGAACTGTTTGAATATATTTGAATGGACTTGAGTTTGAATTGGGACTTCGGATTTGGATTCAAATTAGGTATTTGAAGTCAGAAAAATCCAGAGAACTCAGAGAAAGGAAACACGGCGGATATTCTAATATTTTTGGAAATGAATTTGTGTTTGGCTTTGAAGGAATATTTTGGGATGGATTCAAATAGAGGAAGGATTTGAATTCAAGTAGTATATTTGAATTCCCGATGCTTGTAGGGATTTTTGGAGGGAATTAGAATTTCGATTCGAAAGTTGGGATCATGTATTGAAGTCGAACATTTGAGGGGATTTGCAGATAGGTTTTAGGAAAGATATTCGAATATGAAAATTCGAATTTTGAGATTATTTTGGAATGGGGAATTTTTAGGATTTCATTTTTGGCATCAAGGGAAGGGAAATGAGTTGAGATCTATGGCGCAACTTACAACATAGTAAAAAAACAAAATTTTTATGGATAGTTTTTTATTAACTTAGTTTTTAACGCCACGAGAAAAAGGGACATTACATCAATGTTTGTACAAAGTTAGTACAAGCAATTTAGTATGTATTACTTTTTCCTTTTTTCCTCCTAACTAATACTCCTTCTATCCCAAAATATAGCTACCTTTGGTGTTTGTTCTAAATATAGCTAACTAGAATATGTAAAAGATAGATTTTGGGATAAAATTTTTCATTCTATCTCTAAGGGTCTACATAACCCTAATCATAGTAGGCTCTGCACCCCACTTAATTATTTAAAACAATTTAGGTAGTTATATTTTTAAAATAAAGGGAGTATTGGAAATGCGATTCAACGTATCTAGTGAATAGTGATCCAGTCTAGGTACGCATGCACGCATGCCGCCAGCAAATTCACACAAGTCAGAAGTCCCCCGCGTCCTCAACTTGTCGTGGTTAACAATATCTTATTTTTAATATACGGCGCTATTAACTTTAGATCATGTGTTTTGGCCATTCGTTTAATTAAATAAAACTAAGGATTATTATTTTGTTATGATTTATTTTATTATTAAAAGTACTTCAGCATGATGTATATTTTTTATAGTTTTATTAAATTTTTAAATAAGATAAATGGTCAAATTGCTATGTCAAAATCCAACAATATAATATATTTAAAACAGAATGGAGTATGATTATCTAAACTCGGACGCATCTAATTGCACACTTAATTATCTAGGAGCAGTTTTGTTTGGCTAATTTGCCAGTTCGCCAACCCACATACTGCTAGTTGCCATATTTTAAGAGCTTAATCCTGTATGATGCGATATGCCATCCGATCGATTCGAGTCAAACTCACGACTCAAAGACAAAATCGATTATGTCTAGCTCTGTTACTGCCATATATATGCGGCCCTTAAATGGAAATCAAAACCTGCGTGCGCGCGGGGCCTTGCTGATGCACAATTGGTCTTTTTCTGATTACTGGAGATGGATTTCATTTCACGAACCAACGGCAATCTATTTGTATGTAGATTTATTATTAATTAAATGTTTAACTTTTTAGATCCTATTAAATAACAACGCTAGTAGCGTAGTTAATAAAACTTTGAGATTTGATATAAGGAAATAAGTTACGGGTTATCCTTTTAACTTGTTATAATTGTATTATTGATCACGCGTAACTTTAATTATAAATTTATACAACTCAGTTATAAATATATACAACTACATCTAACACCTCATATCTTAACTTTGAACGAAAAAAATTAATTGATAGATTTATTTTTTAAAAGATATTTAACCACGATGCCGTTGGTACTGGTGAGTACTAGGTAGTGACAGCCACGACCGAAGACCAGCAATGACCTCGAACATACATCGAGATCAGAATTCAAGCCATCCGATGAACAATCCATGCGAAGAGCAATCCACAAACGGGAAGTTTGACACCAACTCTCTAATTAAGTTTTTTTAGAGTACTATTAAACAAACATAAATGGAGTAGTAATTATCAAACGAGTCGTCGTTTACTCATTTCCCTGTAGCTCACGGCAGCGAATGTCCAGATCATGAATACCCATACAACCATACTTTTGCATTGATGATTGCGTTGGTTGATTTATCACCTCTTATTATACACTATGTCCCATATTTTACTTTGCCTCTATTGTACAACCAGCCAGCGAGCTGAAACAATGGCTGGATTGGTCATCGGCTGCTTAGCCATGCAGCTCTCGCTGGTATCTCTTCTGCTGTGCTCGCACGCGTCGACGGCGCAGCACACGCTAGGCACCGGCTCCTCCCTGGCAGTGGAAGACCGGGCGCCATTCCTGGTGTCGCCGGACGGCAACTTCTCCTGCGGTTTCATCCAGGTCGGCGACAACGCCTTCTCCTTCTCTGTCTGGTTCACCGCCGCCAAGGACAGCACCGTCGTCTGGACGGCCAACCGCGACGCCCCTGTGAACGGCAGGGGCTCCAGGTTCTCGTTCCGCCTCGACGGCGAGCTGGCCCTCGCCGACACCAACGGGACTACGGTGTGGGTGAGCAGGACGGGTGGCGGCGGGCGGGGCCTGACCGTCTCCCTCCGCGACACCGGAAACCTCGTTATCGAGGACCCGTCGACCGGCCGCGCCGTGTGGCAGAGCTTCGACTGGCCGACGGACACGCTGCTCCCGTCGCAGCGGTTCACCAAGCAGACGAAGCTCGTCGCGGGCTACTACAGCCTCTACTTCGACAATGACAACGTGCTGCGCATGCTCTACGACGGCCCGGAGATTGCCAGCATCTACTGGCCGTTGCCGGAGATGAGCGTGTTCGACGAAGGCCGGACAAATTACAACAGCTCGAGGATCGCCATCCTCGACGACGCCGGCGTCTTCCGGTCATCCGACAGGCTGCAAGCCCAGGCCTCTGACATGGGCCTCGGCGTCAAGAGGCGGCTCACCATTGAGCAGGACGGCAACCTGAGAATGTACAGCCTGAACGCGTCGACTGGAGGCTGGGCGGTGACATGGTCGGCGCTCAAGCAGCCGTGCCAAGCTCACGGCCTGTGCGGCAAGAACGGCATCTGCGAGTGCCTGCCGAGCCTCCGGTGCTCGTGCCCGCTAGGGCACGTGATGAACGACCGACGGGACTGGAGGAGAGGCTGCAAGCCGACGTTCGCCGTCGGCAACTGCAGCCGGGGGGCGCCGTCGCAGCGGTTCAAGTCTGTCGAGGTGCTCCAAACCGACTTCTACGGCTACGACCTGATGTACAACGCGTCCATGACGTTCGAGGTATGCAGGGAGCAGTGCCTGAAGGATTGCCAGTGCATCGCCTTCTCCTACAGGTTCGACGGCGTGGGCAGATGCTACACGAAAGGCGTGCTGTTCAACGGCTACACGTCGGCGAATTTCCCGGGGAACATCTACCTCAAGGTGCCCCTCGACTTCGACGCCAACTCGCCATTGGTCTCCGCCGCCGGTCTCACCTGCAGTCCCAATGTCTCCGTCGAGATCGTGTCCGCTGACGTGTACGGGATGGCGCCAAGAAACGGCGGGAAGTGGACCTACTTCTCGTGTCGCCGGCGTGCTCGGAGTCCTGGACCTCCTCTTCGTCGTGACGGGCTGGTGGTTCCTCTCCAGCAAGCAGAGCATCCCCAGCTCGCTGGAGGCAGGGTACAGGATGGTGGTGACGAGCCAGTTCAGGCGGTTCACGTACAGTGAGCTCAAGGACGCGACGGCCAACTTCAAAGAGGAGCTCGGCCGCGGCGGCTCCGGCGTGGTGTACCGCGGCGTGCTCGCCGGCGGTAAGGTGGTGGCGGTGAAGAGGCTGGCGGTCGACGTGACGATGCAGGGGGACGAGGAGTTCTGGGCGGAGATGACAGTGCTCGGGCGCATCAACCATATGAACCTTGTCAGGGTCTGGGGCTTCTGCTCCGAGCGCAAGCACAAGCTGCTGGTGTATGAGTACGTGGAGAACCAGTCGCTGGACCGGCACCTGTTCGACGCGGCCGACGGCGGCGGCTGCAAGCAGACGACGCTGGCATGGAGCGATCGGTACAAGATCGCGCTGGGCACGGCGAGGGGCCTCGCCTACCTCCATCACGAATGCCTCGAGTGGGTCATACACTGCGACGTGAAGCCGGAGAACATCCTCCTGACGCGGGAGTTCGACGCCAAGATCGCCGACTTTGGGCTGGCCAAGCTGTCCAAGCGGGACGGCGGCGCCGGCATGGAGTTCACCCATGTGAGAGGGACGTCAGGGTACATGGCGCCCGAGTGGGCGTTGAACCTGCCTATCAACGCCAAGGTGGACGTGTACAGCTTCGGCATTGTGCTACTGGAGATCGTGGTAGGGAGCAGGGTCGCTGACCAGAGGACGGAGACCGGCGAACGGCTACAGCTGCCGCAGATCGCGCAGGCGCTGAGGCATGTGGTGGACAGCGGCGACGTGATGTCCCTGGTGGATGCCAGGCTGCAGAGGCAGTTCAACCCTCGGCAGGCCATGGAAATGGTGAGGATTTCTCTGGCGTGTATGGAGGAGAGGAGCATCAGGCCGACCATGGACGACATTGTCAAGTCTCTCACCGGGTTTGACGACGAGGACGAACACCCCGCCTACCACTGATGAGTCATGACGACGTGGCAAAATGGCACGCTGGATTAACTAAGTACACCCTGCGGGCATTTATGTTATGACGTTACATAAAATTTACTCCCTAGGATTTAAATTTTGTTTCATGATATAAGAATTTATAGCACTATTATTTATCTTAGTAATCACTTCTTATATAATTTTTTTTATTTTACCCTATCTACCCTCCCACATTTATTCATTCCACATTTATTACGAGCGCCAAAGTCTTTTCTCCATAACTTAATCTCTACTAAACAATCTAGAATTGTTTATATTTTAGAACAGATGGAGTATTTAACTAGAGTGCGTACATCTGTAGTTTTTTTAGAGTTTTTTTTAAAACCCCTTAGAGCAAAATAATTTTGTATGACTTTCTTTTAAGCCGATAGGCGTAGCCAAAGGTGATGAGTTAATCGGAGATGGACAAAGAGAATAGTAGGAAGAGAAAGATGGGGGATAATTTGGCATTTCATCTCGTGATGTGGCCAAAGAGCAAATTTGCAACAAAGTTTATGGTAAATTAGCAAACGTGAATAGTATTTTAGAGAATGACATTGAAGAAATCATTTTTCTCTTTTACGATGGAAGACGACGAATAGCCAGTCAGTGGCACCAATCTGATTTAGGGAGAAAGAGTAAAACAGAAGAAAAGGTGGCCCAATGACAAGTGGGGTGATCATTCTTATTTTACCCTATTTTTGCTATTAAGATTGTCTTGTAGGAATTTTTTTAAAAATGGATTGAAACCTGACCTCTATATCTAAATCAGATATACGTAGTCATATCATTGTCATATAAGACCTAACCACATTGATTTTGGCTAGGAGAATTTTAGTCCTCTTTAAAATGTTGAGGTAAATCGGAACCACATCATATATGTTTAAGTTCCAGTTCAAGAGGTGAATCGGAACTCCTAAAAATCAAATTAATTTTCACAGCAATCGGAATGTTCACAAAACCTTGGGCCAATTTACTTTGCATTTGCTTCCTCCATTCATCCTTGATCACCGACCCAAAGAAATTTCCTCCTGATTGATCTGTCAACGTCTGTGATGAACTTTTTTTTGAGGCTTAAAAAAATGTTCACAAAAATGTTCCGAGGCCCACCCTGTCACCAGTCACCACTCACCAGCGAACCAGCCGTGCCGAACTAGCCGAACTACCGCTGCGTTCGCCGGCGCTCCACCACGCTGCCTCGGGCCACCACCGGACCCATCCGATTCCGAATTCTCTCCGTGTCCCCGGCCTCGTCCGGCGTGCTCAGCGCGCAGGTGAACGTTATCCTCCCTCCGCCCTTGCCACTGCCCCCCTGCAAACCTCTAATGTCTTTGTGGAATTCTGTCGAACACCTTGGAGGCAGCCACGAGCATGGGGAATTGGGATGATTCGGATGATAGAGGACATACCACGTGCCCGTGCCTCTTGATGGCTCGGTTAGGTTATCAGTGGTCTCGTGATGGTATTAAAAAACTGACATTTTTGCCCTGAATTGGTACCCCCACCGGTGCTATTGTCGCGGCAGTAGGCGATGAGCCATCCACAGAACTGAATTCGGCTGTGTATAGAGCAGTGGGTACCCTCTATCTCTCTGTCTATGTGTTTTTTTAAAAAAAGTATGGTCCCGTACTGCTGACTAAATGAACCCACTTAATTTCATGCAAGAGTTCATGCGGCCACCAGAAATACCAACAGAAGTGCCATCAAACAAAAGTATTGGTCTGGTGCTCCACTGATCCATTAAGGAAAAATTGATCAATTGTTGTCCTGAGAAGCATTCATAGCACGCTCGAACTGAAATTTTATCTATCAACCTTTTCTCTTTTTCAAATGTTATCATAATTCTTTTTCTTGGAACATAAAATTAATGTTGTTATTGTAGGTCGCCATTAGTAGGTTGTCTATTACTTAGTCTGCATCTCTGATATATGGAAATGGGAGGGGGGTTTCACCCTCTCTTGCTCAAAAAAAAAAAGTAGGTCGTGTGATTATCTTGGTGATTGTACTCTGGGAAAACTTCCGCTATTTAAATCATTATTGGTCAGCTGATTCTTTCAAGGAAAGAGTTTCTTTCTGGTCCTTAGGAATTTTCCAATGATAGGTATAGCATTCTAGCACCTTTCATCATTATCTTTGCTTGTTCAGGATCAAAATGGCCATACTGTCTAGTATTAACTACTCTTAGGTGAGGCTCCACTCAAATCTGATTTGCCACTGCGATCTCTTATACTTAACGCCTTGGGGGAATTCTACCAGACACCCTGGGGACAGTACCGATTATCCTTGATTTGTATTAAGTTTAAGTAACTGCCATACATGATCACGGATGACTAGGTCAGTTCCAGGATGTCATACTCAGCTAATTTTTCTTGGATTCTATATTTTCTTTAAGCTTTGTACATTATCTGGGCTAATTAGCTAGCAGCCTAGCATTTTAAATCAACCTTAATATTCCAGGGAACAATAGTCAGATAGACAGATACTTAAATTCGTGCAAAATTTACTTGAGGTTATATTGTGAGACACTACTCATTGTTTGAGGCATGATGAAGGGTCTTTCCTGGTTAGGTCTCTAATGGGTGACAAAATTTGAAGAAATAGCGGTTGGATGTTGTTACTGTATATCCCAACAGATGAGTGCACCAGCAACAGAAACTAAATTATTCTTAGCTACATAGGAACATATATGTGTTGACACATAAACAGCTCAGGGAGCTTTTAACAAAATATACTGTTTTCAGTCTCCTGCAGAATGACATGTCGATATGAGAAGATTCACCAGAAGTGCAGAGTTAAGAACTTTAAATACTGGTACAGCGTTCCACTGATCCAACACACTTGTTTTTCTATTGGAAGTACATTTGAATAAAATAACCCACCACTACCCTGAAATGGATTTATAGAAGGATCTGACTAATTCCCTAACAAGAGTTGTTTAATTCTTCAAGTATTGTGCATGCTAAACCGAATAACTTGTTCTCCATCCTGCAAAACGAAATACTATTGCTTATTGCAGGTCACCATGAGTAGGCTGGGTGATTGTCTTGGTCATCACATGCCAGGAAGGCTTTTGCAATTTCATTCATTGTAGGCCTGCTGTTTCTTTCTTCAAGACAAGATATAGCAACTTCTACCATTGCCTTTGCTTGCTCAGAATTGAAATGCCCATTCAGTCTAGTATCAACTATATCCTTGACGTCCCCAGTAGCCAGAATATGTTGCACAACCTGCACAAACTCTGAGCTCCACCTCCTTCCCATCCACTTTTATCCCACTTGATGTCCTGCTTCCAGTCACAATCTCAAGACGCACAACACCATAACTGTAGACATCAACCTTTGAATTGATTGGTGAGTTCAACGCCCATTCTGGTGCCATGTAGCCCATTGTACCCCTCATATGCGTGAAGTTTAAACTGGTACTATCTCTCTTTGAGAGTTTGGCCAGTCCAAAGTCTGCTATCTTTGCTTCAAAATCTCGGGTCAGAAGTATGTTCTCTGGTTTTACATCACAATGGACTACCCACTCAAGGCACTCATGATGGAGATAGGCCAAACCTCTTGCTGTTCCCAACGCTATTTTGAATCGTTGGCTCCATGCCAGAAATCTCTCAGTACTTACATCACCAAATAGATACTTGTCCAGTGATTCATTGTCCACATACTCATACACCAGTAGTTTTTGTTGACCCTCGGAGCAAAAACCCCACATCCTTACTAAGTTCATGTGATTGATCCTTCCAATAATACTCATTTCCGCCCAGAATTCCTCCTCACTGTGTGAAATATTCGCTAGCCTCTTCACCGCTATCACTCTCTTATCTTCGAGTACTCCTCTGTAAACAATACCAGAGGCTCCTCTTCCAATCTCTTCCTTGAACTTTCCAGTTGCTTCCCTCAATTCTCGGTACGTGAACATCCTGAATTGGCTTGTTACCATTCTGTAGCCTGCCTCCATTGACTTGGGTATGTTGTGCTTGCTGTAAAGAAACCACCAGCTTGTACTTGTGAAGATTAGCACTAAACCTCCCAGTACTGCTGCAAACACATAATAAGTTGCATAATTTTTATTTTCATAATTCATTCCATACATACTTGCAGATCCTAGTACAATCTCTGTGCTTGGGTTGCATGAGAGATCGGACTGTTTGGAAACCATATTCTTGGGTAGTTTGACGTAGTTATCACCCGGAAAATTTGGGGAGCTGAAGCCATTGAAGAGTACAGCTTTGGTGTAACAAAGTCCAGGTCCTGTCTTGTACGTAAGAGCTGAGCAGGAGCAGATGTCCAAGCAAATCTTCTTACAGTCTTTAAGTGAGATGGATTGGTTGTAGGTCAGATCGAAATCATAAAAGTCAGTTTGAGCGAGCTTGATGAACTCAAATTATTCTGTTTTGCTGCAGTTTTTGCTGAATAGTGGTTGGCAACCTCTGCCCCAGTTCGTTGGATCTCTCATCTCGTATCCTGGGGGACAAAAACACTTGAAGCTTGGCAAGAACTCACATATACCATTCTTTCCACATAGCCCATGCACGTCACACATTTTTGCTATAGCCTACCATGAGACAATCCAGCTTCCATCCGATGCATTCAAACTGCACATTCTGAGATTTCCATCATAACCAAGTGCCAGCCATCTCTTGATTCCAGCACCCCAATCAGAAGCCTTGATATTCAGCTGATCACTTGAGAGGAAATAACCTTCAGTGTCAAGGACTGCATTCCTGGAGCTATTGTATCTAGTCCTCCCAATCTCGAACACTTTGTATTCTGGACTTGGCCAATAGATGCTAGATATTTCTGGCCCATCATACATGAGGCGTAACACGTTGTCATTGTCAAAATAGAGGTTCTAATAACCAGAGACCAGTCTTGTGCCTTTGGTGAGAGGCTGTAATGGAAGCAATGTATCAGTTGGCTCCGAGAAGCTTTGCCATAACTCCGTGCCAGTGGAGTCTCTGATCATGAGATTGCCGGTGTCAAGAAGCACAACCGTTGTGCCCTTGCCAGAGCTCGTCTTGCTATCCCAACTCACGGTGCCATTGACATCAGTGAGGACCAAGTTACCTTCATGTTTCAGCGTCACCTTGGAGCCATGACCATTCACCGGGGACTTGGCGTTCGCAGACCATACGACGGTCTTATTTTTGCTGTTGGTGAACCAGATGGAGAAGGAGAAAGCATTCCCTCCAACTTCATAGAAACCACAAGAGAAGTCAGCATTTGGTGAGGTAAGGAAGGTTTGATTATGCTCTTCAACAGATAAGGATGTGCCGGTGCTTAGCATCGACAGGGATGAAGCATATGAGCATGGCAATTGGCAGTAGAGTGATCAAGAGAAGAATGACTAGACAGAGTAATCTCGCCATTTTTTTCCCTTGTGTTCAGGCCTTCAGAGCATGGTATGGAGGAAGGTGTTTGCATCCATTTATGATGCTCTGCCTCATCCTTGTTTGATATCCACTTGTTGCAAAGGTTCTTTCGTGCAGTCAAATTTGGACCCATGCTGCAAATTCTACACGCCTAAAACGGGAATAGTTAAGTGCTCCTTCAGGGCATTGTCACATTGCATTCAGTCCTGGCTGCTCCCAGCTGGTATATGAAAGTGATAGAATATATTACTGTTTTTAAACCGCTGTAGTTTTAGAAGATTTGAACCTTTTGTTTTTACCATCATTCTCTAATCGGGCTGCATAAAGATTTGACATGTTTCTAATCTTGGTTTATACAATCGTAATGGCGGCTTTCACCTTTTTGAGAGTTGCCTCATTATTTCTCAATATCAACATTCTGTTTGGTGCTGTTAGCTATCTGGAGGAGTATATATGGGAATAATTTGCCTAACGGAGCTAAGTTGGCTGTGTTTATTCCATGTCATCGTTTGGGATGCTGAATTGTTTATTTGCAGTTACAGAGGTGGGCAATTGGTTAGGTAACTTGCCTTATACATGCCCTGATCGTTAGGGTGACCTTGACGCGCAATCCATGCAGCCAATCTGACCGGGCAGGGCATTATACTATCATATTGATCATTGTGTTGTGACTGTCACTATCTTGTGGTACCAATATCATCGCGGCGATGCTAGCCGACATGGTTTATTTTTTTTTTCAACTAGCAGGATGGTCCACGCATTTGCGTGGCTAGATATGTTTTAAAAGTTTTAGTATCTAATAATATTACTTAAAATACTAACAATTATTCATATATTTATAGGTTGATAATATGTATTTCTATCTATTCATATAATTACACACTACCATAATTTCTCTTGTTCGGCCAACAATAACAAAGTCTGCATCTTTCTCAATATCACTTATTTGATGCTCACTTTCTATAGCTTAGTCTCCATTAAAGGGTGATTGAGAGCCATTATCTGGTCCACTTGTTTGTGAAAAAGTCCTAGTGTTATAGAGAATATTTGATATTTTATTTATGACATCCTATTAGTTTTTTCCTTCAAGGGCTTGCGAAGTTTTTTAGGGATATAAGAAAAAATATTAATTTTAGATCATAAAGTTAAAAACGTTGAAATCAAACATCCCATAGACATACTTCTCAACCACTTGAATTAAAATCAAATTTATCATCTATAACCGTTTGATATGAGGTGGGCCCATAACATATATATTTAACCGTTAGTTTCTAGCGGCTTACATTCCTCCATATCCAATAACCCTGACCCTTATTTCTCTCCATCTCTCTCCCTTTTTCCTACTCTTCTCTCTCGCCAACCCTTTAGATATTTATGTTATCGGCTAGAATTTTTCCTTTATTGGAGACAGGCCGCAACCCCTTCGGACAGCTCAAGACCAAAGCCCACAGGCAAAGCACCTGGCTTTGACGAAGGACTTACCATACTTGACGAAGACAGTGGGTGCAATGACGAAGACCATGGCGCACAAAGGCGAAGCCGCTACAAGCTGGGGGCGAGCCCGGGAACAGGCGAAGACCTCGGTCGAGAGGCGAAGAGCCAAAGCGCCGAGTGAAGGGCGGAACGACCGAAGAACTTGGAGAGCAGGGAAAACCCAACAGAGAGCCATGGAGCCTGCCGACATCGCCTCTGCCCCATGGGCCAAAGGGCCTGTAACGACCCGCTTTCCTTTTCCCTGTTGTAACTGGTTTTCTGGATCTTAATCTTTTCCTATCCTGTCAGCTGTGCCTCCGTTTTCCCTCTCCCCGGCCAGCCGACTACCTTCTCTCTTGTGCCGAGTAGAGTTGCTACTCAGTCCTTGTATCCTGCCCTTATCCTTGTCTTACTCGGACCTCTTTGCTGCCGAGTGAGCACGGTGATGTGGCCGACTACCTTGTTGAGACCTGTTGCTTCTTTGCCCCCCGAGTTGCACCCACCCGTTGGACGCCGACTACCGAAGTAGTGAAGAATCAATCTTCGCCTAACCGCAGTATCGCTTGGACCAGTGGTCAGTCCGAAGCCCGGTCAGTGAGATTTCTCCAACCTGTCCTAGCCTTGACCTTAATGTCTCATCGCAGCTACAGTGCCTGCCAACTCCTCTGACCAGTTGGACTCCAAAGTCACTTCCTGTCATATCCCTGTCAGTTCATCTTGACTTCCTTGCTCCACCCGTTGCCCAGCTCCACCGTGCCTCAACCTTGCACGTTGGCTATATATATGGCCAACCGTGCCCCCTTCTTCCTTTGTTTTGCAAACCGGCCAGCTCCAGCTCTGCTAAGTTTTCGTCCTCTCAAGCTTTGGAGCTCTGTCGCCTGGTTCGCAAGCCTGGTTCAGCCGACTGCCCCCTTTTCTGCAGCCGACTACTTCTTGATCCTTTTTCTTGGTGTTTTACTTCTCCTGCTTATCAGTGTTTCTTTCTGCTTGTTCAGAACCTGAACCGGTGGACGATCCCGAAGCCACCTTCGCCGAAGAAGACCCCTCCTTGGAACAAGGCAAGCCTCTTTGATCATATTGTTTCCCATATATGCAAAACTATGTTGTTTGGAAAATATTATGCATGCTTAGTTTACACCTCTTAAAACTGTTGGCCTCGGTTTGCAAGCGCAACAGATGGACCTACCCAGTAGTAGCACTTATTTTGGTAGAATGTTGGTATATTCTCCCTTGAGAGCCCCACAAATGGCACGCTAGCATCCTATCTGAGGATACGATGCCGAGTAGAATGGCTTAGCTCTGCAACGTTGTTTGTCGTTGGGAAAAATGATGGGTTTTACTAAACAGTTTGGAAAACCCGATACCTTGTGTATCGGCGCGTTTTGTGAAATAAAGGAAAGATTTGTGAAAATCTTGATGTACAGAGACAGTGCCTGTGTGGCTTGGCTATGTATTATCATTAAGGACCGATTCCCATGGCGTAGATTTGTTTGCCAGTGATTTGTGAAAAGTGTTTGATGGAAAGGGAACCGTGACCTGAGTTTGCCGAGTAAGCAAACGGAAGGCCTGTGTGGCCAGAAACGGATCTGTGTGGTCCGGGGTGTTAAGCACCATAAACAAGTGTATGAAAAGTAAACAGGATGAAGATCATGCTCCCGGGTTGTAGCCAGGGCAGCAAAGTTTAAGCCCCCGGGTTGTAGCCAGGGCGGCAATTCAGTCTTCGGGTTGTAGCCAGAAGACGGTGATGAGCACGCTCCCGGGTTGTAGCCAGGGCAGCAGTGTTCTAGCTAGCTGGTTGTAGCCAGCCTAGCGGGCATTTAGTGCCATGATCATGCTCCTGGGTTGTAGCCAGGGCAGCGATGATGAGCCCCCGGGTTGTAGCCAGGGCGGCCGATAGCTAGCTGGTTGTAGCCAGCCTAGCGGGCATTTAGTGCCATGATCATGCTCCCGGGTTGTAGCCAGGGCAGCGATGATGAGCCCCCGGGTTGTAGCCAGGGCGGCCGATAGCTAGCTGGTTGTAGCCAGCCTAGCGGGTATTTAGTGCCATGATCATGCTCCCGGGTTGTAGCCAGGGCAGCGATGATGAGCCCCCGGGTTGTAGCCAGGGCGGCCGACTAGCTAGCTGGTTGTAGCCAGTGTAGCGGGCATCAAGTGCCACAGCTGAGATTTGGTTGTAGCCGAGTCTCAGGGTTAACGAGTGGTTGTAGCTACTCGGGAGATACAGGACCAACAAATGCAAAGTAAAAGATGATATATATATACATATGCTTGATTCTTTAAGTGGTGAGTTGTTGAAAAGCAACTTGCGGAATGGATGGAGGCGTGAGCCTCTGTCCGCCAACTAAAATTTGGAACTCACTAGTGTTTGCAAAGAAAAGAGTTTAATAAGGCAGTCTTTCGCAAATGAAACCCTTAGCTCTTCTTGTCTAACCAACATGGCATCATTCCCGGCTTGCTGAGTACGAAAGTACTCACCTTGTTCATATATATGTATAGTAGGTTTTGGAGTGGAAGACGAAGATCCGACTGCTGCCGAGTTCCTCCAAGACCAGGCCGACTACGAAGACTTCTGAAGGTTTCGAGCCTAGTTCCCAACCGAGCCTGTGGAGTAGTTTTTGTCCAGCTTCCGCCCTGTTCTGCTGTTTCGCTAGTTTACCAGTTGATTATTTTGCCCATCCCGGGTCTGTCCTGGATGGATCTCCTTGTACGTATATGTAAGTACTCTGTTATGTATTATTGTAACTCTGTGTTGTATCATTGTTGTGCGTACCCGACTACTGATCCTGGGATCGGGTGCCTTATGCACATGGTGGCCTTCCACCTAGTCGGGAGGCGCCACAGGGCCTATTAATGGGCAGCCCATATAACGGCCCAGCAGCCTGTCAAGGGCCACGTGAACAGGAAAAGATACATGTACCCCTGTAGCTATCCCTATCAAGGGTCCGAGCCGATCTCCCTCCTTCACCGCTATAAATAGTGCTCGCCGTTGCCTCGGTCAGCACCACCTGAGCGTGAGGGAGCTAGGCCGTAGTTCCCCAACCACCAAAAACCCCTGGAACCCCATCGCCGTCGGGAACCCGAAGATTGCCGTCGCTAAAAGCTCGCTGTTGGCTGCTCTTGTCGCCAATCCCCACCGTTCTGCTCTCGGTAAGCATCGCCACGACCTCCTCTATCTATTCCCGTCCTCGCCGAGCGCCGCCGTGCCGCTGTCGCCCGTGCTGACTCGGCCGTCGACGTGGCTGCTGCGTAGGCGCCAGCTCGGATCCGCTCGGATCTAATCCGAGCCATCGATTGCCCGATCTAATCTCAACCGTCAGATCTTCCTGGTTAGATCTCGGCTTTAGATCGTTAGATCAAACCTCAGCCGTCCAATCAAAGTTAGATTAAGTCTTAGCCCTCCGATCTATCTCAAAATCGTGGATCATTTCCGACCGTCCGATCTGATCCCTTAATATCCCAGTCATCGATGGATCTATGGACCCCGGTGGACTCGGTCCACCGTGGACTAGAACCCCTCCCTCTCGCTGCCAGTGGGGCCCCACCGGTCAGCCGAAAGCTCTCTCTCTGATGATGTCATAAAGCCTTTTCCCGAATTAAATTAATTCAGTAATGACGCAATAAATCGGTTTTATTCTTTTAAAAGCTTTTAAAAGGGTTCAAACTTCTAAAATTTATAACTAATTCATCCGAACTCCGTTTGGGGTGATTCAACTTGCAAAATTTTTTAAAAATTAAGATCCACCCATTAAAATATATATATGGTACTCTTCATGTGTGTTGATATACTATTTTTCTCATTTTTATTTATTGCCTTTAGCCGCCGACGCTCAGGAAGAGTCACAGTTTGTCGAGGAGAGTTCCGAGGCTTGGGTGGAGCAGCAAGACAAGTCACACAGATTCCTCAGTACCTTTGAGCATATTGTTCCTATATTTAAAGCTATATTTTTTTCCCTTCAACTCTACATTTATTTTGAAATATCATCGGTAAAGGGAAACCCTGATCCTTGTTTATGGCTCTTTTGACTTGATTACTGGATATTGTACCTATGAGATAAATGTGACTAGCTAGCTTTATTTATTGGTTAGCTAGATTACCTCTAGGACTCTGCTTAGCCATGCTTAGTAAACTATAGAATAACTTCTAGGTTGTAGCATTAACTTTGATTATAATATTTAGTTCACATGAAATGATGATTCCATTTACGACGGTGGTCGTACGAGGGTAACTTAATGGTCCAGTAAAACTTGATTAAAAGGTGGGTTGCGAACATCAGAGTTGTGAATATTGCTAGCGGTGCTTGTGACAGTTAAGGACCGGTTTGCGAACTACTTATTGCAAAGCAATACTCGTGCTAACCACAAGCCAGAATGGGTAATAGCGGGATCTAAAGTGTAGTTCGTTCAACCGGAGGCCCCACGGTGTGTTGTGGCTGTATCAATAAGACCACCATGGCTGTGTCAATAAGTCCATGTCTTGGGCGTTGAATCGTTTCCCTATTGGGGACTTGATCAGCTCCTGCCAGAAACTGGTGGTTCAACGGGTGGCACTCTTGTTGTGCGGGGTACATGGAGGGTCTTGTCATAATTCCTTTCTGAGATACCATGGTGATATTAATGCGCACAGTGATGTGTTGTGGAATTGTGTCTTATGGGTAAATTGATACACCTCTGGCCAGAGTAAAACTATTCGAATAGCCGTGCCCACGGTTAAGGGTGGTTCTAGCAATGTTTTCTGTGATTAGGCCCACCTTACCTAAACTTGACCGTTGAATGGTGGGATATGTTTAGCTCCAGTTGGAGTGGTTGGGCCTATACTGTTTTGGTGAGCGGTATAGTGTTGATCAATATTGCTTAATAACTAACGCTTTATTACCCTCTTAAATGTTTTATTAAATGCTTTTATGCAAATTGAGCCATATTATGCTATTCTTTATTATCCTGTGCACTTGCATATTTGCTGTGTGGCTTGCGGAGTATTTTATGTACTCACCTTACAATTAACAATCATTATTCAGAAGAGTACTTCAGCGAGGAGGACTACTTGGAGGATTAAGCGGGAGTCCCGGTCAAGTTCGTAGAGTGGGTTTCGTCACGCTACCTTAATTATTTACTGCTGTTAGAACTTTATCATTTTCTGAGGTACCATTCGCCTCTGTAATAAATACTTTCGATATGTAAATAATTACTTTGATTATCAGCTATGTCGTATGTGCCTCGATTGATTCCTGTACGAGGATTTTCACACAATAAAACTTTGGAATTTTGGATGGAAATTCTGGGCGTGACAAGTTGGTATCAGAGCCACCTTGACCGTAGGATAAGCCCCTTGGTACCCCTAATAGCCTTCTGCAAAAGATTTTAAAATTAGATTTGTCCTCTCATCTTTCTCTTTTAATTAGGGAAGTTAACGGTACAAAAAAAATCCCCTTTGATTTAGCTAATTCTATTTTACGAAAATCTAAGTTCTCCTATTGAAAAAATAAAAAGAAATTTTTGTAATTTCTTTATTTCGTCATTACTTAGTACTCAGTACTGTACATTTATTAATGTACTGGTTATGATTTTTAAAAAACCTTATTTATGCTAAATCTTTTGCTTTTAATTTTGATGAAAACTTTACTATTTCTCCTTTTTCCCTTTTACTTGAAACAAAATTCGTTCTGTTAACTTAGTCAAAACCAATAAATCTTCCTTTCATGCTCCATAGATGGCAAACCAAGAGCCAGTGCATCTGTTTGGAGTCGGTAGATTTGTCAAGGAGTTACGAGATATGACCTTCGCCATAGGGTACAATCCGGCCCTAGAATACAGCCAAGTCACTCATAACCCCCATGAAGAGAAGTGCCACATCCGCCTCAATTTCGAGTGAACGAGAAGGAGTCCCATCCATGATCTTTGGAGCAGGAGGAAGAAATTTTGAGCATGCATGTCAAGAAGTGGCTCTGGAAGCTATTGGAGAACTTTGTCACCACTACGCCGCTCGTCTGAGGAACACCGCTTATCACTACCACCCGTCCAAGACCCACAACGATGAGTACAGCAGTTACCAGAATCCAGGAGCAGAGAACAGTGCAACTACTCAATGACTTGTAAGAATGTTGAGTGCCATGGATAACGCTTGGGCTAATGTGGTGATCGCAGCTCATGAACGGGAGAATGAGAACTGCACCAAGATTTGTAGGCTGCAGAACCAAGTGGACCGGTTGAAGCAAGAGTTGGCCCTGGCCAAAGGAGAAGCATCTCCTGAAGGAGCCAAAATCCGCACCACCACAAGGAAGAGGGTTCGTCTTCCACCTCGAATTCAATTAGCACCAAGGACCCATTTACTGAACGACCAGGTCCCACTTTGGGTAGTTCCACCGGTGGCTTATGCTGATGATGCAGAAGAGGACTCCGAGGAGTCAGAAGCCAGCACACCTTTGGAAGGGTCAGAAGACAATGGAGCTTGCACTCACTCTGAAGTAGAGTGGGGTGATACCCAAGAAGATGAAGAGGAATCGAAACACAACTCGGATGCCAGAAGAAGTCCTTCGCCCCGTTGAGAAGCCCTTAGTAGCACTTTAGCATGAGTTACCTTAGAACGTTGTGTTAGCAGTTGTGTACTTAAGAAATGCTTGTGTGTATGGGGTTTAGTCAACAGTTTATGTCAGAGGGTGGTGATGTAACTGTTTAAGTTAGGAGTTGCTTGATGGTGTGATAGTAAGCTACATAAATGTTAATCACTCAATTCAGAGCAATAAAAGTGAAAGTTTAAGTAACATGAAATCTGTCTCAAGGGCTCTTTCCCTTCTTGTCTTTGCTCTGCAGATGGTGAACACACATAACGGAAGCAACTAGGATGGTAATGCTAGGAACAACAATCGCGGGGATGCACCAATCGGACCGCCGCATCAGGATGACAATCTTACTATTGCGCAGGTCTTGGCAAACCAAACGCAATTGATAAACATGATGTTTCAACAAATGCAAAATCAGCAGAATCAGGCACAACAGCAGGCGCCTCCTCCTCCACCGCAGAACAAGCTCGCAGAGTTTTTGCGAGTGAGGCCTCCTACTTTTTCTAGCACAACTAATTCTGTGGAAGCTAGGGATTGGTTGCATGCTGTTGAGAAAAAATTGGACCTCTTACAATGCACAGAACAAGAGAAGGTCTCTTTCGCATCACACCGTCATGCGTCTGAATAGTGAGATCACTTCAGAGCTAACCGAGCTGATGGACAACCTATTACTTGGACTGAGTTTGCCACCGCTTTTAAGAAGACGCATATTCCTGCTGGGGTAGTGGCATTAAAGAAGCGTGAATTTCGGGCACTGAAGCAAGGGAACCGGTCGGTGACTGAGTTTCTCTATGAATTCAACCATCTCGCCCGCTATGCGCCGGAGGATGTTCGCATTGACGCCGACCGACAAGAGAAGTTTTTGGATGGATTGAATGATGAATTCTCAGTTCAACTACTCTAGGGTGACTACTCAGATTTTCAAAAACTAGTGGACAAGGCTATTCGCCAGGAAGACAAACACAACCGAATGGAGCAAAGGAAGCACAGGATGGCAAGTTTCCGGGCACAGCAATCCCCTAGTCAGAGACTGCGTGTTGCGAGACCGTCCTAGACCCAGCAAGGTGGATCTTCATCGGCACCTCGCCCGCAACGCCAGTTCTACCCCCAACACCACAGGCGGCAACGCTGGAGCAAACCGTCCTCCCCCTCAGCCAGTCACGACCCCAACAACCAACCAGCCCGTCAAGAAGGAAGTTGGAGGGAAACCATTGATCTGTTTCAACTGTGGAGACTCGGGGCACTTTTCCAATCAGTGCCCTAAGCCCAAACGCACCAGGCAAGCCTCACCAGGATAGAACTCCACGAGCATGGTCAAAGCTCGTGTGAACCATGTCACTACAGAGGAAGCTCAAGCTGCAACAGACGTCGTTTTGGGTATGTTCCCTGTTAACTCAGTTCCCGCTACAGTACTGTTTGATTCTGGTGCTACCGATTCTTTCTTGACAGTGGGGTTTGCTAATGAACATGGGATACCAATCCGAAAGTTGAGAACACATATCCTAATAAATACACTGGCCATCAGACACCTACAACCCAAAGTAGTCCTTTTGTGACTAGAAATTATGGGCATCTCTTTTCTCACCAATCTATTCTTGATAGAATCCAGAGATATCGATGTCATCCTAGGGATGGATTGGTTAACCTGGAACAAGGGGGGTTATTGATTGTGCCACCAGGACTGTGACCCTAACTTCTAGCCTAGGGAAGAAAGTGATCTTTCGTGTCCTCACTACCTCATCTTCTCCAACCTCTTTGAACCATGCAATCTTAACCGAAATCCCTATGGTACGAGATTATCCTGATGTCTTTCCTGATGATCTACCTGGAATGCCACCTAAGAGAGATATTGAGTTTAGAATAGACCTAGCCCCAAGCACCGCCCCTATCCACAAGAGACCGTATAGGATGGGAGCTAATGAGTTGGTAGAAGTCAAGAAGCAAGTTGAAGAGTTGCTTGCTAAGGGCTACATCAGACCTAGCACGTCGCCTTAGGGAGCGCTAGTCATTTTTGTGAAAAAGAAAGATGGAACTCAATGGATGTGTGTTGATTATCGTGCACTCAATGAAGTCACTATCAAGAATAAGTACCCGCTACCTCGGATTGATGATCTGTTTGATCAGTTAGAAGGAGCCACAGTATTCTCCAAAATAGATCTTCGCTCGGGTTAATATCAGTTAAGGATTCGGGAGGAAGATATTCCCAAAACTGCTTTTACCACTCAGTATGAGTTATATGAATGCACAGTTAAGTCTTTCGGGCTGGCTAACGCCCCTGCATTCTTTATGAACTTGATGAATAAAGTGTTCATGGAATACTTGGATAAGTTTGTGGTGGTTTTCATCGATGATATCCTCGTTTATTCCAAAACTAAGGAAGAACATGAGCAGCACCTTCGTATCGTTTTAGAGACCTTTCGGCAACATCAGTTGTATGCCAAGTTTAGTAAGTGTGAGTTTTGGCTTCCGGAAGTGAAGTTTCTCGAACATGTCGTCACCGCTAGAGGAATTGCGGTAGACCCAACCAATGTGGAGTCAGTGACTAAGTGGAAGTAGCCGCAAAAGGTTTCGGAGATTCGAAGTTTCTTATGATTGGCGGGATATTACCGTCGATTCATAAAGAACTTTTCCAGAATTGCGAAGCCTATAACCCATTTACTTCAGAAGGATGTGAAATTTTCGTGGACACCAGAGTGTGAACAGAGTTTTCAAGAGTTGAAGAAGAAACTTGTAACCGCACCTGTGTTCATCATGCCAGATCCCAAGAAAGAATTCCAAGTTTACTGTGATGCATTTCGGCAAGGTTTGGGATGTGTGTTGATGCAAGAAGGGAAGTTGGTGGCATATGCCTCTTGGTAGCTATGGCCCCATGAGAATAATTATTCTACTCATGATTTGGAGTTGGCAACTGTAGTGCATGCCCTAAAGATTTGGAGACACCATCTCATCGGGAACCGCAGCGAAGTGTATACAGACCACAAAAGTTTGAAGTATATTTTTACTCAGCCAGATCTGAACCTTAGACAACGAAGATGGTTAGAGCTGATCAAGGACTATGACATCAGAATCTATTATCATCCAAGGAAAGCCAACGCGGTGGCTGATGCCCTTAGTCGGAAAAGTTACTACAGCGCCATGGAAGGCCAATGGCTATATTTGGAATTGTGTGAAGACTTTGAACGATTAAATCTAGTCAGTCAAGGATTTGTGGCAGCCTTGGAAGCACAACCTACCTTGGTGGATCAGGCCCACGAAGTGCAGAAAGATGACCCAGGTATTTTAGAGATCAAAAAAAAAATGAAGAAGGGGAAAGCTATTGGATTCTTGGAAGATGAATAAGGTACCGTGTGGTTCGGAGAGCGAATATGTGTACCAGACAAGGAGGAACTGAAAAGGCTGATCTTGGATGAAGCCCATGGGACGCAGTACTCCATCCATCCTGGCAGCACCAACATGTATCAAGATCTTAAGGAGAAGTTTTGGTGGTCTAGCATGGAAGAGAAATAGCGGAGTATATGGCTGTTTGTGATGTATGTCAGCGTGTAAAGGCTGAACATCAGAGGCCAGTAGGATTGTTACAACCCCTTAAAGTTCCTAAATGGAAGTGGGAAGAAGTAGGGATGGACTTCATCACCGGTTTACCAAGGACTGCGTCAGGATTTGATTCTATATGGGTCGTGGTGGACAGACTTACAAAGGTAGCCCACTTCATACCAATCAAGACAACTTACCTCGGTAGCAAATTGGCAGAGTTATACATGGCTCGAATTGTGTGTTTGCACGGTGTGCCACGCAAGATCGTGTCGGATAGAGGAAGTCAGTTTACCTCTAAGTTTGGGTGGAGATTCCAAGAAGAGATGGGTACACGGTTAAACTTCAGTACCGCTTACCACCCGCAGACGGATGGTTAGACCGAGCGTGTTAACTAGATCTTAGAAGACATGTTGAGGACTTGTGCCATAGACTTCGGTGGAAGTTGGGACAGGAGCCTACCGTATGCTAAGTTTTCCTACAACAATAGTTACCAATCAAGTCTGAAGATGGCCCTGTTCGAGGCTTTTTATGGACGGAAGTGCCGCACGCCCCTGCTTTGGGATCAAACGGGAGAACATTAGGTATACGGGACGGATATCATGCGAGAAGCGGAAGAAAAAGTGAAGAACATACAAGAATGACTTCGAGTAGCCCAGTCTCGTCAGAAGAGCTATGCGGATAACCGCAGAAGGGATCTTAGTTTTGGGGCAGGTGACTATGTGTATTTACGAGTCACGCCACTCTAGGGAGTACATTGGTTCCAAACAAAAGGAAAGTTGGCACCATGTTACGTGGGACCTTACAAGATATTGGGATGGAAAGGAGTGGTTGCTTACCAACTAGAGTTGCCTCCCACCTTGACAAGGGTGCACGATGTCTTCCATGTGTCTCAGTTGAAGAAATGTTTACAAGTACCAGCCAAAGAAGCTGATCCAGAACAGATTGAGATTCAGGAAGATCTGGCCTACGTCGAGAAGCATATTCGTATCCTAGAGACCAGGGAAAGGAATACTCGGAATCGAGTGATAAGGTTTTGCAAAGTACAATAGAGTAACCACTCGGAAGAAGCGACATGGGAATGCAAGGATGAATTGAAATCTGCTCACCCGTACCTCTTCACTTGATCTCTCGAATCTCGGGACGAGATTCTGTTTAAGGGGGTAGGTTTGTAACACCTTGATTTTATCCCCATATAAAAATAAAAGAGAAAAAGGAATTTTAGAAATTGAATTAAAAGCCCCAAGGAGTGAAAATAATAAAATCAAAGAAAAATCTATAGTAAAATAGACTTGAAAATAATTTTATAAAATTCTTTGCTTAATCATCTATTTTTTGGGATTTATTTGCTTAAGGGAAGTATTTTTGGTGAATTAAATTGAGTCACAGCATTAAAATAAAAGAAAAAGAAAATAAAAACCCCTTCCTTGCGCATGGGCCGAATCCGGCTCATTATTGTGCACTTAACCTCTCTCCGCGCGCGCGCTCGACCCATGGCCTGTGGCCACCCGTCTCTCTCGGTGCGCTCGCCGACAGGTGGGTCCTACCTGTCGGGATCGTCCCCGACCTCTGGCCAGAGAGCATTGTGCTGCTCCGACACTGCCGCTGTGGAATCCGATCCAATTCCCTCAATTCGGTGGGTTTCTGATTCGATGGATTGAGGGGTTTTGATCCCCAAGGTCTCCTCTTCCTTTCCCCTCAAGAATCACAGCGCGAAATCTACGGAATCAACACCGCAACGGACTCATGAAGCTTCGGGACTCCGAGGAGAACCCTAATCCGACGCGCCGCCAAATCCGAGCCGATCTCCCTCCTTCGCCGCTATAAATAGTGCCTTCGGCGCCTATCTCCCTCCTTCTGTCTCAACCCAAGCCAGTTCGCACTGCCTAAGCCCTAGCGTTGTGAGAGCTTTGCGCCGCCATCGCCACTGGCCTTCAGTCTAGTGCTGCCGTCGTCATAGTCACTGCCAGTGCTCGCCATCCCCTCGGTCAGCACCACCTGAGCGTGAGGGAGCTAGGCCGCAGTTCCCCGACCGCCGAAGACCTCTAGAACCCCATCGCCGTCGGGAACCCGAAGACCACCGTCACTAAAAGCTTGCCGCCGGCCGCTCTCATCGCCAATCCCTGCCGTTCTGCTCTCGGTAAGCATTGCCGCAACCTCCTCTGTCTGTTCCCATCCTCATCGAGCGCCGCCGTGCTTCCGATCGCCGGCGACCATTGGTCCCCGTGCCGCCACCGTCTCCCGTGCTGACTCGTCCGACAACATGGTTGCCATGTAGGCGCCAGCTCGGATTTGCACGGATCTAATCCAAGCCACCGATTGCCCGATCTAATCTCAGCCGTCAGATCTTCCCGGTTAGATCTCGGCTTTGGATCGTTAGATCAAACCTCAGCCGTCCGATCAAAGTTAGATTAAGTCTTAGCCTTCCGATCCATCTCAAAATCGTGGATCATTTCCGACCGTCCGATCCGATACCTTAATATCCCAGCCGTCAAATGGATCTATGGACCCCGTGGACTCGGTCCACCGTGGACCAGAACCCCTCCCTCTCGCTGCTAGTGGGCCCCATCGGTAAGCCGAGTGCTCTCTCTCTGATGACGTCATAAAGCCTTTTCCCGAATTAAATTAATTCAGTAATGACGCAATAAATCGGTTTTATTCTTTTAAAAGCTTTTAAAAGGGTTCAAATTTCTAAAATTTATAACTAATTCATCCGAACACCGTTTGAGGTGATTCAACTTGCAAAATTCTTTAAAAATCAAGATCCACCCATTAAAAATATAATATGGTACTGTTCATGTGTGTTGATATACTGTTTTGCTTATTTTTATTTATTGCATTTACCTGCCATTAAATCATGTTGTAGTGGTGGCTTGCGAGTACTCTATGTACTCACCGTTGCTCAATCCCCCTTTTTAGAAATAGAGGCCGATGACGAACTGTCCGAGAACTGCCAGGAAGAGGAAGAACCAAAGAAGGCGCTGTAGGATGCAAGTTGCTAGTCAAGTGCTTGTGGACAAACGCAGGGTTGCTGCCACTTACGCTTCCGCTACTGTACCTTGTCTCTTTTGCTAAGTTTACCCTATGTTGGTTAGTTATGTCTATTCGGGGTCCTATACAGGCAAACCCATTTTTGTAAAGACTAAGTGATATAAGACTCTATGATGATGAATGCAATGGTACCAGTTATGCTATGTATGTGCCAAACTACTGATCCAGAGATTTGGCACTCAATGCATCAGAGATTTCCAATCTTCAAAACCAGGCGCCGACAACTGGCCCTAGATCGAATAGGCATGCAAGCAACCAAACACTCGCCACCTTGCACCCGTGCGTGGGAGCTAGGCTGCATGCAGGCAACTAAACACGCCCTAGAGAATCAATCCCTAGCATATAGAATTTTTTATTTATATATTTAATTTTTTAAATTTACAAAATTATATTTTTGTTTTGGAAATTCATAGAAATATACTCCTCTCGCCCTCTGGGAGGGTGATTTTTATCACATGGTAGCTCTACGTTCCTCGGGTATAAGAAAATTTACATTTAGACCTTTCTCGTATTTTTATAATTTATAAATAGGTCATATGAAATTTGATTAAGTGAAACTTTATATTAAAATCGTAGAGCTCGATGAGATCTACAACTTTGTAGTTGACACTTTTTTATTTGCAATCATTTAGAGCTCCAAATATTTGTTACAAAATCTAGCATTTATTTGTACAAACTACCTCCGATGGAGATAAACTTTGTAGTTGATCACTTTTTTATTTAAAATTATTTAGAGTGTTAAATATGTAATAATATATAAAGTTTGTCTCCATCGGAGGTCGTTTAAAACGTAGATATAAGATTTTGTATAAATAAATGTTAGATTTTGAAACGAATATTTGAAGCCCTAAACGATTACAAATGAAAAGATTGTCAACTAGAAAGTTATAGATCTCATCGAAATGTATGATTTTGATATAAAGTTTAACTTCATAGGACTTCGTATGACTTGTTTACAAATTATAAAAATACGAGAATTATATAAATATAATTTTTTCGTACTCGAGGAACGTAAGGCTGCCACCTCAAAAAAATCAACCTCTGGAAGCGCAAATTTTAAAAATTGTCATCCCAGTGGGCGAGAGAAGTATATTTATGTGAATTTTGAATAAAAATATAATTTTATAAATTTTTTTAAAAATAAATATATAAATAAAAAAATTCTAGCATATGCGGGTGGTGGCCCAGCCTTGGGAGGCTTCTGTTGGGTGGTGTAAATCCCAGCCCACGACCGCTTTGATTTTGCCCGAAGAGACTTCGATGCAAGCATTTTGGATATCAGGGCGTTTTACGAAACCAGTACCGGGCCAAAAGTCACCATTTTAATGCCAAAAGTGTCACGATAGGCCTTCCTGCAACGCCGCTGTGATGCCATGATGGTTGAGACTTGAGGAATTTTTTTTATTTTTATATTTATTTAATAAAAGATTTACAAAACTACATTTTCATTTCAAACAATTACAAAACTATACTCCCGCCGCCCTCTGGGAGGGCGATTTTTATAAATCGCCCTTCTAGAGGGCGATGGCCGTCAGGCAATTTGCAGACGGCCCCCGGGCCGGCCGGATTTTTGCAGGCGGCCCCCTTGCCGCCCTCTCAGAGGGCGGTTTTTAGGTGGCCCGGGGGCCGCCTGCAAATTGCCCGGCCTCCGGCCGGATTTTTGCATGCGGCCCCCTTGCCGCCCTCTCAGAGGGCGATTTTTGGGGGGAGAAGCGGACCGTCCAGCCACAAAGAGGATGGTCCGGCCAAGCGAAACAAAAGAGACATAGTTAATGAGCTTAGCAGCGGCGGCGAATGGCAGTATAACTCATCGGGTGACCAAAAGAGAAAAGCTAGAGGAGTACCAGGCGAACCTATCGGTGGTTGTCTGGCAATCGGAGGTGGTTGGAATCACCGGCGACAACGGCAGAGACGGCGAACTCTTTCGGCATGCATATGGATTTTACCTTACAAGCTGAAATGGTGCATGCATACAATACCTGAGGGACTAGAGAGGCTCACCAAAGATGTTGGGTTACTCAGCAGTGCTGGGACGGCGACGATTGCTCCGGGAGAGATCCAGCGGCCGCGGAATGCCTTGGGCGCTCGTTAGCAGCCAGATCTGGGCCAGGATCCTTCATAAATTTGAATTGACAATGTGATTACTAGTTTTTCTTTAAAAGAGAGCAAACCATGGGTCTCCATATATGATATATGTATATATATATATATATATATATATATATATATATATATATATATATATATATACATATATATATATATTCTGGGTATGTTACAACAAAGTAAAGAGGTTTCTTCAGTATGCATAGAATTAATAAAACATGATATACAACAGACAAACATCACTGGTAGAACGTACTACGGGCCCTGACCGTAACCTCTAGCTCTCTTTGTCTTCCTACCCTACGCTCGCACCTAGCCCTGGGAGTACGTCAGCCGGTCTGGTGGTACGGCATGGCCAGCGCGGGTCGTCTGCACGGGTGTGGCAGCTGGTGGGTCCTGCGACTGTGGTGGCGGAGCTCCTTTGAGCTAGGAGGCAGCTAGTATCTCCTGGATCTCCTCGTCCGAGTCCTCCAAGTCGTCCCCCTCGAAAGGATCCGGTGCCCAACCGCTGCAGCGTGCGCCCTGCGTGGAGGAGCCAGCACCAGCAAACATCCTCGGCGTTGTAGAGTGGAACCCTGTACACCAAAATATTGATAATTGCAAACCAAAATTTTGCAAGGCAAAAATAAACTTTGATATAACCTGAAGGACCTCCTGTCATGGCCGGGGGGGCACTTGTCGTGCCTAGCTGCGCGTGTGGTCGTGTTTGGCATACTCCATGCGTCGACGTGCTAGCTCCAGAGGGATGTAAGTACGGTGTAGCGAAAGCTGCAGGGAAGCATATTGATGTACAACGGTACATGTCGTAGAAGGAAATATGTTATGAACCGATGGTTAGTCGAATTTACCTCTGGAGGGGCCAGATGGCTGACTGGTACCCTGCGGGCGCACTCCTGCTCCTGTTCCTGCTGGCCGTGGCTGTTGCTGCTGTGCAACTACGGGAGGTACCGCATCGACCGCACGACAAGTGAGTGCACGAAGCACTGTGTGCATCGCCTGACGAATCCTCCCGAAGGTCGTCCTCTGCTCATGAGCATTCATCACGATCCCACTGTCCAACCGTCCGAACGCCGCGTTTACATCAGCCTGAACCTGTCGCGCTACGTCGACCTATTTCAAATGTGACATGAACATGTGTTAGAGCCATGGACACGTACAAAGGGAATAGCAAAGTGCAAAGATAATGTGACTTACCGCGCGGAAGTAGTCCTGGTCACGGTGTCTAGGATACGTGTCCGTCGTAGCGGCGACGTGTGGCTGTGGAGCATCTGGGGTGAACGTTACGCGTGTGCGGGTACGGGGCTGGTACTACGTGAGGTATGCTAGGTAGGCCTGCTTAGTGTGTGGTTGTATGTCGTCGATGTCTCCTCCATCGCTAACAACCAGTCCTCCACGTACTTCTGCAGTCGAGGATACCACTGAGCGCCGGCCGCCTATCCCCTACGATTATATCTATTTGCAGAGAGTGCATTAGGCTACATTAAATAGTTGTAGTACTAAATAAAGATCGGAGTTGTACTAATCGGTGCACATCACGCGGCACAACGATCTGCACGGGCGATGGGGAGTGCTGCCGTAGTCCGAACTGTCGCATCACGCGCTGCGGACAGTGGGGCTCGACGAAGATGTCGAACACCATCGGCACTGTCGTCGTCCAGTACGTCTGGTCACGTGTGCAAAGAGAAGAGAGTCCGAGCAGTGCACAGTCCACGATGGCCTGCGGCCTATACGGCTCCCAGACGACGTCGCTGGCCAGCAGGCGGTCAAACTCCAAAACGAATTTGCAGTAGGCCCTCCTAACCTGTCTGTGAGCGTAACGACGCTGCAAAATACGAAAAGCTTACACGTGAGTGTTTGCGCATAAGTGCTAAACATAGAATTTCACATTTTGTACCTCACGGCGACACCATAGGGTCCCCATAGTCGGACCGTCCTCGGGCCACTGGCCGTACAAGCCTCCAGGACCGCCCTCGTAGGAAGAGTGCTGAATCAGAGGACGGCCTATCGCGAACCGCTCGGCCGCCCATAGCTGCAGAAGAAGAGGGCAACCGGTGATAATCGCACCTGGATCGGTCTTTGTGCACGCGTCACAAAGAGCACGGTACGTCGCTGCTAGCACAACAGATCCCCAACTCCACTGCGGTACGTGTCCGTCCTCGCTGTCGGCGATGGCACGAGCGTAGTGGATCAGTCCCTTGTCCACCGCGTGCCCGTGAGTGCTAGTGAACATCACCCACCCAAACAGCCACAACAGGTACGCCTCCATGCTCCGGCTCACCGAGTATTCGTCAGCGTCAACATCTAGCTTATCAGACTGCAAAGAAAGATTATAGTCAGCAGCTCTATAGGTCGGACGATTTGTGAATGAAAGAAATCCGCGACTTACGGTGAACTGTAGCAGCCAAGCCTGCGAGGGGCCGGTCGTGGTGTAAGGCGGTAGCGAACCCGGATGTCCAAGTTCAGGTCGACGATGCACGGGCTCGAACCGAGCAGTGATGTCCTGCGACCAATCGTGCCCCCCGTCGATCGGTCCGACTGCGTCTCCTGCGAGAGGAAGTCCTAGCAGGTACGACACGTCCTAGAGTGTGGGAGTCATCTCACCACACGGTAGGTGGAACGTGTGGGTCTCCGGTCTCCAGCGATTGACCAGTGCTGCCAGAAGTGACCGGTCAGCATCCCATCGCTTGGCGGGGTCCACCTTGTCCGGTGCGGGCTCAACTAGCCTACACAGCGGAAGAAGTCCAGCCTCACGCAACCTGCAGAATATAGCACTGTATTCAATATTGGGGAACATAGATATGCACAAACGATGTGAATGAATATTCATACAGCTCTTACCTCTGACGGAACCGGAGGTCTATCCGCAGGAGGTGACGTGAAGGCCGTGGACGGAAGGAGGCTAGGTGGGCACCCTCCACGGCTGACAGGTAAGACCGGTGGGACTGGTCGACACCTCGGTCCAACAGCTCCGGTGTATGGTACGCCATACCTGCATGCAAATAGAGAGTTAGCGTTAATTATTGTTAAAGTTTATAACATTGTTATATGACAATAAAAAACAACAGTACGGTAGCTATCCTTCTATAACAAAGAACTAGTCTAGAGTTACACTACACCGTATATCCACCAATTGTTCGAGAACGTCTAAGATGGGGTCATCTTGAAGTTGTGCCTTCACCCGTAGGACGACTGCCATCAGCGGCTGAACCCGACGGTCCAGCTTCCGCCGCACTTGGACCGGCTGCATCCTTTGGACATTTCTTATATGTATGACCTGTTTGGTCACACTTTGAACAACGCTTATGCCTTCCACCGGCTTCTGACTCATCCATGTCATTACGGATGCGTCTTGTCTTGCGGCGACCTGCTTTATCCCTCAATTTTGTTGGGTCAGGAATGTACACAGCTTAAGGATGCTCCATAGTAAATGTACCCGCAATACCGAAACTGTATATCTCTCCGCTCCAGGTATTATAGATTGCTTCTTTCCTGAAATAAGGTGAGACAAAATAGTGTGCTTCTATCCCGTACTCACCACTCGCGGCAATAACGTGAGAGCATGGCTTGTGGAGCAGTGTAGGTTTTCGGCACGAGCACTTGCAGGTCCCGTCTTCCTTCAGCACACACTCATGCACAACTCTTTTGCGGTAGATTCCGCGCATGCCCTTGTCGACACACAATATTTCAATTCTGTGTTCTTGTGTGCCTTGAGGTAGAGCACGATGTATTCGGGCTTTTTCACTTTTATCTTGCAGATACTTCGTCAGTATGTGCCAAATAAAAGATTATTGTCCGTCATTGAGGGCCCAGCTGCTCTGAACCTATCTCTGAAGTATTTGCATGTGCCATGCAAGATAAATTCAACTATTCCAACAAGTGGGAGCCCTCGAACACCACGCATAACCGAGTTATAGACCTCTGCCAAATTTGTGGTCATTATGCCAAACCGAGAACCATCCTTGTCATACAACAATGCCCATTTCTCCTTTGGCTCATTCTCAATCCAATCTGAAAATTTTCTAACTGAGGATGCAGACCTTCTTCTCATATGTGGTCCGTCACTTGATAGAGGCCCAAGAGCATGTGGAGCCTCATTCCCTCCAATGGTAGCCCTCCTGGACTGCTCATCTGTTAGTTTAGAGGTCAGCTCATCCAACCTCCTCCAAAGCTCATTGAATTTCTTCTCTTGATTCTGGGCGCAAAGTCTCTTGAAAAGATCCATAAGATGCTTATTCTTAAATTGTCTGTAGAAATTAGCACCCATATGACGTATGCACCATCTGCTTTGGACATCATACCACCTTGGTGGGTATCCCTTCTCAACACATCCATATCTCAATTCCTCAATTGCACGCAGCAAGCCAGCGTGACGGTCATGTATAAGGCACACGTCTGGTCTCATCCGTACGACTGCAGACTTAACCCTTTCTAAAAACCAATACCAGCTATCAGTATTCTCACTCTCAACAAAAGCAAAAGCCACTGGTAGAACTTGGTTGTTCCCATCAACTCCAATTGCTGTTAAGATCTACCCTCTGCACTTCCTAGTCAGAAATGTCCCATCGATGCAGAGGATGGGACGACAATGGACAAATGCTTGAATGCAAGCACCTAATGCAAAGAATACTCGTTGCAACACACTTTTATTACCATGATCAATTGATGGAAAGGTTTTCAGGTCGTAGTATGTCTCCGGATTCCTCTGAAGAATACAACCTAACAAACGAGGCAAATTATCATAGGCTGCTTCAAATGTACCAAATCTCATCTCTACAACCTTCTGTTTTGCCCTCCAAGCCTTAGCATAGCTAATTGTGTATTTGAATTTCTCTTCAATATGTCTAACAATTGACCTTGGTTCGTACCCCAGATTGTTAATAATATGTGAGTACATCTCTGTTGCAACAAATGCAGATGTCATGTTTCTGTGATATTTTTCAACCCCGGATAAATAACATGAATGCTCAGTCACGATTGATACTTGCCAATAATCTTTCCATTTACCCTTGAATGCGTGCACCCGCCATGGACACCCATCCTTCATGCACTTTACTTCATACACCGATTTGCTTGATTTCACGACCGAGAACTCTCTTTGAAGTGACACGGCCCATTGTTTTACTGCCTCCTTTAAATCCTCTACATATGCATACTTGGCCCCCTGGATGACCTCATTCTCCTTATACTCCCATGGCACATGATGTCCCTCGGAGATAGAAAGCCTAGATAAGTTCTCGTTGCTCCATTCTGCAGGCATCACGGTGTCCTCATCAGACGAATCATCAACCTATGCTTGCTCGTTTTCAGAATCTTCTCTATCCATTTCTTCGACGATGGTATTGATTTGTTCTCCCTCATCTGCCACACCTGTTGGCTGTCTATCTTCTCCATTCTCTCCTTCATTTGCTCCTGCATTTTCTTCCATTGTTTCACTATCACCTCCCGCCGTACTTGGACCCTCATCATCTTGCACGGGCATTGTACCAGCGGTGTTATCTTTCTCATATATCGACACAAGTATGCCCAGTGGCTAACCACGTTGGAATGCATTCTCCACATACCATCTCCAAGTGGCAGTGCAATCCACCGGCATCAGTTCCCAAAAAAACCTTCAGTTGCACGACTGACTACTACATACAAGGTTATTGCGCTGAGCTCGGGGTTCAGTCGAAACCCTCGCATCAGCCAGTTGTACACTGACCCAAAACTTCTCTCAGCTGGTCTATCAATCCCCTTAGCCGTTGAACTAAAATCCGACAAATCTACCCCCTCTGGACCATATCTAACATTCCCTTGTCTGTGAAATAACTAAAATATCACCTTATTTGCCATTTCTGTTGATGAAAAAATACAGTTAAACTAGGTATCAATATTCTCCTCACATCTCTACAAAACTTAACTCATCTAATAGATTAATTAAAAACCTACAGATCTACGAGTAATAGCTTATTTTCAGTACTATACACATAACCAGTACAATACTATATCAATTCTTGCATATAAATATAAATTACAAAGAAACAATAAATTTTACCTGCAGATGAATCAACAAACTGACAGAGCTTCGCTGCTTTCGTTCAGCCTCGCTCTCAGCTCTCTCTTCTTTTTTTTCTGTGATTTGTGTGAATTTTATGACATTTTTTGAGAGTGGAAGGGGGCTTTATACCTGGCCACCCAAAAATCGCCCTTTCAAAGGGCGGCAAGGGGGCCGCCTGCAAAAATCCGGCCAGGGGGCCGGGCAATTTACAGGCGGCCCCCCGGGCCACCTAAAAACCACCCTCTGAGAGGGCGTCAAGGGGGCCGTCTGCAAAAATGGGCGGCCCCCGGCCGGATTTTTGCAGGCGGCTCCCTTGCCGCCCTCTCAGAGGGCGGTTTTTAGGTGGCCCAGGGGGCCGCCTGCAAATTGCCTGACAGCCGTTGGCCGAGTGGCCAACGGCCGTCAGCCACGTCATTAAATCATCCTTGCAAGGGCGATTTATAAAAATCGCCCTCCCAGAGAGCGGCGGGAGTATAGTTTTGTAATTGTTTGAAATGAAAATGTAGTTTTGTAAATCTTTTATTAAATAAATATAAAAATAAAAAAAATTCGAGACTTGAGAGGGAGAATGGAGGCCTATTTTAGGGCCATTCGACATAAATGTAACCTTCAATAGATGACGACTCGTGACATTGGCTTGTCGTCGCTCCTATTTTTCTTTTTTCTTTCTTTTTTTGACGTTTACGGTATCTTTTAATAGTGACATAGTGTCGATGATTTCTGTTTAGATATTTAGGGCTTATCCGGTCAATTATGCCGCTCCAACGACAATCTGGACTTATCATAGCGGCGCTGAGCCGATCACCACCAAAACATGCGGGCGGCAGCGTCAGTTTGGCTGCTGCGCACGTAGGGGGCGAGGCATCAACGACAACGACGTGTGTTGTTTCTGCAGCAACGGGTGAAAACCCTGTGTAGACGTCATTCTGATCGGTGGAGCATGCAGCTGCCAGTAAAATGTCTGTGATCAAGTCGATCGTGATACCATTCACCGAGAGATGTAGACCATTTCCACGGGCGACTGGACGACGCTGGTGTGCAGAACAATCGACACAGATCGATGATACGGTACAGAAGTTTCTAATGTTCAGGCCCGCAATGAATAACCAAGGAGCATTGTAAAAGAGCTCAATTTTTTTGTGAGAAAAAGTGCACAAATTCTATACATATATATACAATCAGGTCAAGTACATAGCAATCTGATCCACTGGATCAAAATGAATGGACTGCTGCGGATAGGCTTCAATCGATTATCACGACATGCCCATAAGCCGCTAGGTTAGGGTTCTCAGGTGGGGTGGGTGAGAGAGAGGGGGTGTAAGAGAAGGGGGAAGTGGGAGGATTATTCAGGCTTAGAGAGATGGTGGGGGTGTAGCTTATTGGTGGTAAAGGACAGTGGCATTGCCGACCACATGTCAAGAAAGGGTGGTGGGTGTGGTTAGTGGTGGAGAAAAAGGTGCTAACCAATTAGGTTGGACGGGATAAACAGTGACAGGGGATGGGGACAGTGCGGTGGCTGCACTGCTGTTCGTCGGAGGCGGGGGAGGGGGTAGGGGGCGGGAAGGAGGGGTAAATCGGCAAAACACTAACATGGTCACCAAGATCAAATCACCGGAGGGAGGCCATCGCGAGGATCAGCTTCTAGTTCACTAGCGTAGATCACTGGAGGGAAGGTCATTGCCGGGATGAGCTTCCAGTTCACCGACACAGAAAGATACACTCCGCTGCTCGCCGTCGACGGGGATGGAAGAGACAAGAATGGCCAAATCTAAGTCCGCTTCTCACCTGCACTCCGACTTTGACCGAGTCTGACGCATCACTTTGGGCCATGGGCCATGGAAACGCCCACGTGGGCTGATTCATGCGCCTTTAGCCCACGTGAACATGCGCGCATTAATGACCCCCTAAATATTGTGCCAAAGCAAAATAAATTGTGACCAAGCGAAATCAAATAGGTAACATGCTGTTCGGAACAGCTTCTTGCTTTTGCCTTTTCTCTCTTTTTCTGTAAGCACACTTTTTGAACAACTAAACATTGTGATTTTTACAAAAATTTTCTATATAAAAATATTTCTAAAAAATCAAATAGATCTATTTTTTTAAATTTGTAATAACTAATACTTAATTAATCACACGCTAATGACGTCTCTTGTTTTACATGCGGCTTATAAACCACCTCCATAAGCTAGTTCGAATAGGGCCTAAATATAGCAGGATTTGAATATTTGATACCTAGCATATGAAGTCATCTACCATAACTCTTAACACTCCATCAAACGATAGTGACCATCCCACTATTTCACAATGAAGTGCAAATAATGCGCAATAATTGTGGTTTGCCAATTGTCCCCCCAAGCTATACTCTCTCCAATTTCAAATAACTATCATTCTTGACTAGTACAATTTTAACTTTAACCATCAATAAATTTTGAATAGTTAGATCATGATGCATGAAAGTTTTATGACTATATTTAGGATGCAACATACTTCGTTAATATGAAACATTTTTAAGTATTTATATATTTTCTTAAAAAAGACAAGCGGTCAAAATTAGAAGATGAATACGGTGTCCCATGATAAGTATTTGAAAACAGAGCGAGTATTTGATTTATAGCGGAAATGGCAAAGCTACGCAATTTAATTTTAGGGTTGCCCGAAACTTATTCTATGTCATGGTGACAGGTGATGACATAGGGCCAAACCAGTGTTTTAGCTTAGCAGAGGACAACTGACAGGTTTGTGGTACTGATTGTATTTTTTTTTAATAAAAAAGATAAAGAAGACACTTACTCTATGTCATAATATATAATAAAATTACACCGCAAAAATAAGGTTTTGTGGTAGTATATAGTGGATTTTTCTATTTTATATTTGGCCATCAGGCCATGGCATGTAACGATATTGACCAGGAAGAAGCAGCTCACCGTTTTCGACCTCGCATGGTGACGCACTGACGATAGCTGAAGGCAAGCAAGCTTGCATCGATCAGAAAGTTGCACGAAAACGATCCATGAGTCTAAGATCGGGCAAGGCAGAAGAGAGACCAGTTGGTCGATGCTGACCAAGCACTGATGTTACAAGACTACGAGAATAAAAATACGACAATTTCAGGTCTAGTTTGAGCGGTTGAGCTTGAGCCTGAAGCCTTACGTCCCTTTCAGACAAGTAGCAGATTATTGTGTGCCTGCAGGAGGGCCGTTCTAGAAGCCGAGAAAGATGTACAAAAAGAAGAATTAAAACGGCAAGATGTGAAGTCTTAGGCCACTAGGTCATACAAATTTGTGCAATTAGTAGTAAATTAAGCCCGGCTATAGCAGATGACACTTCAACTTCACTAGCTCAAATTATTGTTCAGAAAACAGCTAGGTAGAATGATGCCAGCTACATGCGTACGTGCATATACTAATTGTGGTTCAACCAAGCCATGCAAGTGCCATGTTTTTCAAACGCTTTCTTGTGTCAAACTAAGCCAGTAGCCAAGTAGGTAATTCTTGCAGGTTTGCGTTAACTGGGCAGTAGAACTAGTATGACCAAGTGCATGATTTCCCCTGCAGAATGAGATCAGCTGGTCAGGTCAAAACCAGAGCACACTCCAGCTAAGATGCCCGGCCACCAGATAAAGATTAGTAGTAATAGCTAATGACGTATCAAAACGGAAAGCGAAAATGGTAAGTGCTGATGACTGTGTGTACGCTTTAGAAGAGACTTAGTGCAAGATAAAAAGATAGAATTGGCAAACTGAAACGAAAAGTCGTTTGATCAAACCAAAGGCTAATAGGCCAGGCCACGTAACATCATTACCATGTCAAGATCCAAACTACTATTAATATCGTTGATTTTCGTCATCCAAATTGCTATCAGTGGAGTGTTTTATTCGTAGGACAGAAACCAAAGAAGATGGACTTCGAATAATTGAAAAAAGGGCCGGACTTCAGGTCACATGAACCAGATAAGATCGTAGAAGAACCTTTTCTGATCAGAAGCAGCCGCAATGTTTGTTAATATCTATCATGAATATTAAACGTGACGTCAGGGACAGATCTGGTGTGTAGTTAATAGCTACTGTTTAACTCTCGTGGATTGATTTTGGTTCATGCATATGTAAAGGAACTAAATTTGGGGCAAAAGGGAGAAACATCCGGCATAAAATATACAAATCACCAAGTTATGTACTATCCCGTAATCCTGTCACACATTGAAGAAACACATATGCTCCACGAAGTTGACATACTGTAAGTATTGCGGTCTAACTCAAGCAATATAGTAAGATAATGCAATGTGTACATCGTGGGTATGCCAACAGTTTTTGGCGTTTCACCTTACCAACCAAGTATTCAATTGTTCAACTCAGCATCATAGATGGGTATGGCCATACGCGATTATGCTGTGATGCATATCGTCACCAAAGTAAGCTGCAGTGTTAAAACAACCTACAGCTAACTGCCTCTCTCTCTCTCTCTCTCTGATGCATATCGTCACCTAAGTAAGCTGCAGTGTTAGAACAGAACCTACAGCTCTCTCTCTCTCTCTCTCTCCAAAGCTCCCTGAAAAAGGAGACAATGGCTGCACTGCTCTATCTAACCATACTCTCATCACTCTCCTTCCAGCTCTGCTCTTGTGCTTCCCCATGGCAAATCATGGCAACTGGCTCACACCTCAGAGCTGAAGACCATGACAAGATCTTCCTCCTCTCACCGGATACCACCTTCTCTTGTGGCTTCTATCATCTTGGCACAAATGCTTTCACCTTCTCCATCTGGTACACCAACACCACCGAGAAAACTGTCGTGTGGACGGCGAATCCCTACTCTCCTGCAAATGGCTACTCTCCAGTGAATCTTTACGGCTCCAGGGTGTCCCTGGGCCATGACGGCAACCTGGTCCTCGCAGATACCAATGGCACAACGGTCTGGGAAAGCAAGACATCTTCAGGCAAGCACACAACAGTTACCCTTCTCGACAGCGGCAATCTTGTAATCAAGGATTCCAGCAATAATACTGTGTGGCAGAGCTTCCACTCACCAACCGACACCTTGCTCCCATGGCAGAACCTGACCAAAGACATAAGGTTAGTCTCTCGTTATCATCACCTCTACTTCGATAACGATAATGTCCTGCGCCTATTGTACGACGGCCCAGAGATTACAAGCATCTATTGGCCAAGTCCAGATTATAAAGCTGAAGAAAACGGGCGTTCTAGATTTAACAGCACCAGGATAGCATTTCTTAATGACAAGGGTAATTTTGTGTCAAGTGATGGATTCAAGATAGAGGCTACAGATTCAGGTCCTGGGATCAAGAGAAGGATTGCAATTGATTATGATGGCAATTTCAGAATGTACAGCTTGAATGAATCAACAGGCAACTGGACTGTCACAGGGCAGGCCGTGATACAGATGTGTTATGTGCATGGGCTATGCGGCAAGAATGGGATATGTGACTACTCAGGAGGTCTAAGATGTAGATGTCCTCCAGAATATGTGATGGTTGATCCAACAGATTGGAACAAAGGATGCAAACTGACATTTACAATTGATAGCAAAATACCACATGAGGACTTTATGTTCGTCAGACAACCTCATGCGGACTTTTATGGCTTTGATCTGGGAAATAACACATCCATCTCACTTGAAGCATGTCAGAATATTTGCTTGAACAGCAGTTCATGTTTATCATTCACATACAAGGGTGGGGATGGTTTATGTTACACTAAAGGCTTGCTCTACAATGGTCAGGTGTACCCATATTTTCCTGGAGACAACTACATGAAAGTACCCAAGAATTCAACCAACTCAACACCCTCAATCTCCAAACAACAAAGCCTCATCTGCAACCCCATTGCCCCTGTGATCATGCTAGGGTCAGCAAGTATGTATGCAACAAAGGACAATATAAAATGGGCATACTTATATGTTTTTGCTGCAATATTGGGAGCTCTAGAGTTGCTTGTCATAATGACAGGCTGGTACCTTTTTTTCAAAAAGCATAACATACCCAAGTCAATGGAGGATGGATACAAGATGATAACAAACCAGTTCAGGCGATTTACATACCAAGAATTGAGGGAAGCAACTGGAAAGTTCAAAGAAGAGCTTGGGAGAGGTGGTGTCGGAATTATTTATAGAGGAGTACTTGAAGATAAGAAAATAGTGGCCGTAAAGAAGCTTACAGACATTCGGCAAGGGGGGGAGGAATTCTGGGCAGAAGTGACTCTAATTGGGAGGATAAATCACATAAATTTGGTAAGGATGTGGGGGTTTTGCTCAGAAGGGACAAACAGGTTATTGGTATATGAGTATGTGGAGAACGAGTCACTGGACAAATACCTCTTTGGTGAGAGATGCCATGAAAGCCTGTTAGGTTGGAGACAAAGGTACAGGATTGCCCTGGGCACAGCAAGGGGTCTCGCTTATCTTCATCATGAATGTCTTGAGTGGGTCGTGCATTGTGATGTGAAACCAGAAAACATACTCCTAACTCGAGATTATGATGCCAAGGTAGCAGACTTTGGACTAGCCAAACTTGCAAAGCGAGATAGCACTAGTTTCAATTTCACCCATATGAGAGGCACAATGGGCTACATGGCACCAGAATGGGCTATGAATTTGCCGATCAATGCTAAGGTCGATGTCTACAGCTATGGAGTAGTACTTCTTGAGATTGTGACAGGAATCAGGGTTTCAAGCGGCATAGTGGTAGATGAAAGACAAGTGGAGTTTCCAGAGTTTGTCCAGGAAGCCAAAAAGATGCTGGCTACTGGGAATGTCACCGATTTAGTGGATGACAGACTGCATGGACACTTTGATCCAGAGCAAGCAATGACGATGGTGAAGGTAGCTGTTTTGTGCCTGGAAGAAAGAAGCAAGAGGCCAACAATGGATGAAATTTTGAAGGCTCTCCTGTTATGTGATGATGAAGACGACTATCATCCTGCCTATTCATATTAACCTGCAACTACTGCATAGATTTGAGATATGTGCGTAATAGGGTATCCTAGATGATGTAATTATACACATAGCTAGATATGGTGAAAAGGGCTTATTGCCTATCACATTGGAATGAGTTTATTGCATATTAATGTAACAGGTTTTGTTCTGTAGATGCAACGAGTGATTTAATAGTATGCAGGATCATTTCAGTATTTGGTTGATTGGTTCCTTTTCTCTCAACTAGCTCTACAAGCCTACAAACTTTGACTGTCATTCTCACAAGCATCAAATCCATAACCCCACCCAAAGTAATGAATCACGAACAGTAGCTCACTTCTCGGAGCTACATTGATGGCCACCGGTTGGTGTAGTAGTTTGGCTTAGCACCGAACAGTTCTGCTTGAGGCCATGGCGTCCGCTAAATGTCCAGTTTGGATGTAAATATCCAGAAGTGGTGTGTGTGTATATATATATATATATATATATATATATATATATATATATATATATATATCACTGCATCTTAAGTCCTAGTAAATTAGGGTTTATTATCAGAAAATCAGGGGTAATGGCCAATAGCAATAATTCAACATTTGCAGTGTTTTAGATGATCATAAGATGAAAATTCACACAGCAACAAATGGGGTCAATCTGCTTGTTGTTTGCACAGAAGTAATCCAGAATGAGTGAACAGCTAAGCAGTTTTCAAGTGTAACGCTTGTTAAGCAATGATTCGTTCTACACTTTTTATATGTTAACTGAAGCCTGTTTGCTTTTTAGCAACACATTTTCTACTAGAAACATAAACATTCTTAACTACATTCTGCAATAAGAAGTAGAACAGAACAGATCACTATTCAAGAAGTCAAATGAGTCCTTGGTTTTATATTACAGTTGGTTTTCTTTTAAGTTTTTCCTCTTACAGTACCTCTTAAAATATCCTCTGATATGACCATATTCCAGCTTCCCTTTCCTCCCTTTTTTTCTTATTTGAAAATGAAAACCCAGAGAAGTAACTTGTGTACTGGTTAAAACAATAGCTGTCAACTGATTATCTCCTACAACTATGTATTAAATTATTTTTATTATTAACACTTGAACAGTGTCGGCGAAATGGGACTGGGGGTCCCACATTCTGTGGGGACGCGTGGATCCCTAGCCACGTCGGAGATCTTCCAGGCCCACATTCTGCACAAGAGACGGCCGGCTACGGTCGTCATCCCGCTGAGTGCCCGGGGCCCGAGCACCGCCCGGACCTAGGCGGCATCTCGCTCGGCCTCAGGGCACCATCGGCCCCGGGCCTCGCCCCCGGGGCGCCATCTCCATCGGCCTCGGCCCCGGGGCTCGCTCTCGGGCGCCATCTCGTCATCGGCCCCGGGCCTCGCCCCCGGGGCGCCATCATATCGCCCCGGACCCGGGTGCCGATGCCCCGGTCCCGGGTGCCGATGCCCGGGCCTGAGGCCGACTGCCCGGGTGCTGATCCTCCCGGTCCGGGTGCCGATCGCCTCGGCCCCAGGACCAACTTGCCAACTACTCGCATTAATGGCGAGGCGACGGGGCATGTCGCCCCTATCGCCAGCCCTGCCACGCGTGGGCGCCTCGTGATGGCCCCCCGTGGACACCCGGTTGTGCTGTCAGAAGCCTTTTGACTTCAGTAGCGGCAGCGTGTGCCGTCACATCCCGTCACATCCTCGCGTCTCAACGACTCGGCCGCCTGCAGCAGACCTACTCCGGCATGGGCACAGCAGGCGAGCGTGAGCGACTGGACATTCCTCCAACTCCGGCGTGGGCGTCGCAGGCGGACGTGGCAACAGGAGAACTCACCTAAAATCACTCTCTCCGTGTACTGGCACTGTAGACTCCCCTTGACTTATAAAAGGAGGATCCATGCCAGAGGCTTGGGGTTCCGAACTGGGGGGAGGCTTTTCCCGGCCTCTGACTCTCGGGCTCTCACTCTCTAGCTCATCTACTGTTCGTCTTCCTCGGCTCCGGCCGCGGGCTGAGCTGCTCTTGTAACAGCAAACCATTTCATCCCCACATAGCCAAGCACACAGGAGTAGGGTATTACGCCACCGTGCGGCCCGAACCTGTATACTTCCTCCTGTCTTCCTCGTGTGTCTATCATCCATCTCACACCGGACGCCGCATTCGCCTAAGAACCACTCCCCTGGCCGAACCTCAAAGGGGGGTCTCCAGACTTCCCGCCGTTGGAGTTTCATCCTCCGACAGCTAGCGCGCCAGGTAGGGGGAGTTTCCTTTTCAGGTGTTACGCTGGCGTCCCCAACACCGGCGCACTCCATGGCAGGAGGCCATCGTCCGCGTGACTACGGCGAGGAGTCCGGCGGCTACACTGGCAACATTAGCCCCCCGGCGGGCCCGCCGCGTTCTCCCTTTACGTCTTCTTGGGGGCGCGCGGCGCGCGCCACGCGGGCCGAGTTCGCTCAGTACGCGGCTTCGGCCCCTCCCCTTGCGGAGGGAGCCAGCATGTGCCCCGCCGGGTCCGCCGCGGCTTCATCCATAAGGCGCGAGCGGACGCGCCGCTCCACGGCGCGCCGTGGCCTCAACTTCCAGTTGGCGACGCCGCAGCGAGCCCTCCTGGCGGCGGAAGACCTCTTGCGCCACCCCCCGGCATTTACCGGAGGCGGAGGCCGGGAGTGGCGGTGGCTCAACGAAGTCGCCGACCTAGTAGGCGCAGCCCGTCGCCGGGTTGCCGCCGATAGCGGTACTAGGGCCGGGAGCGCCGACCGCGCGGCATCTAGCACAGGTCAGCCCCCCACCCCGAGGCCGAACCAAGCCCAGAGCGTGGCGCCTCGCGCCACGCCCACGGCCAAGAATGGCCCTGCCGACCTCCGTGATCGGCTAAACCGGACGCGGGCTCATGAGGACGCCCAGGGCACGATCGAGCGACAGAGCGAGCGGCGCACTAACGCTGCCGCGCGTCCCGAGGCCCCCGACAAAGGCCCTCGAGAGGACGGCAAGCTCTCACGTTCCACGTCACGACGGAACAGGAGGAAGCGCCTGGCCGCCTTGAATCTCGCCTTGGCTGTCGCGGGTAGCCCCTGGGGCGCCATCGCCCTCGGGGACGATGACGGTGGTAAGCGGCAAAAGGCCGCTCGTGCGCCGACGCCACCGGGAATAGCCCGGAGGTGGTGCGCCTTCCACCAGACGGACCGGCACGACCTCACGGAGTGCCCCGCTGTCCGAGGCTTGGCCGAGCGTGTCAAGCCGGCAATGGCCCGGAAGTGGTGCACCGTCCACGAGACGGACCGGCACGGCCTCACGGAGTGCTGTGCCGTCCAGAGCTTGGTCGAGCAGGCCAAGAAGTTCCGGCAGGAGCGGTAGCAGCCCGAGCCCGATCGAGGTGGTTCGGACGGTCCGAACCCTTGGCGGACGGTCCGAATCCCGCTCCCGATCCGGAACAGCTTCAACAGGGCACGAGTACCCGAACAGCATCGCCTCGGCAAAGGCGGGTCCGGGGAAGTCGTCCCGATATGGTCCATATCCTTACCCGGGCCCCCGTGCCCGGGCACATATCGTCTATCGACCATACATATCAAATCACATTTCAGTCCGAGGCCCCCGGGTCTCGGGCACATATTCGAGCCGAGGCACGGATTCCCGAATCCGCGCCCCGGGCCCGACACCGAGGAGGCCGAACCAGGGCAGCCTCGCCAAGGCGAGTGCGAGCCTAGGGACGCGACACCCGGAATAGGGCGCGATAGCCCAGACAGCACCGCCCCGGCGAGATTGCGTCCGGAAGGTCGTCTCACATTCCATATTCAAACCCGGGCCCCCGGATCCCGGCATATATCAAAACCACATTTCGGTCCGGGGCCCCCGGGTCCCGGACACATATCCTCCGCATGACAGCCGGGGCCCCCGGGTCCCGAGCACATGCCTCCTCCCGGTCTCGAGAGCTCGCGAGGGAAGCTGAGCCCGAGCTCCATCCCTGGCACGTCAAGCATCTTCACAAATTTATCTGTAAAGACATCCTGTAAGTTACGGTGTGCCTAGGCCAGCGCCGAATTTCTCCAAAATCTTAGCGCTGGCCAGGGCCCCCATGTATATACACTTTACATAAGCAGCATTTTTAATATCCTTCCCGGTCTCGTTCCTTTCGTCTTTTTCCGTGTGTTGTGTTCGGGGCAGTCTCACCCCCTGGGGGTACAATCGGGCCACGCCCGTACGGCGGCTGGATTATGCGCAAAACCCAGCCGCCGTACGGGCGCGACCATGAGGATGCCTTCGGGAGGTGGTTGACACCACGGCTTGTAGCATGGGGTGGACAAAGGAATGAACCGAACGCTCTCACAGTTCATCATGTGCAAATTATACCAATTCCCGGCAGGTTTTAGGCAAGCTTTCCGAACCTCGACGCGGGCTGCGGAGCCCGGCCTGGCCGGCTCCTCCCCGGCAACCGCCGAGGCGCCGGATGCTCCGCTGCCAGGCGACCCCGTGCCCGGTCAAGTCTGTTCCCGTGGCATCGCAGCGCCCCCTGGGCCAACGGTGCCCGGGGGCACGGAGGGCCCCCGGATCCGGAAGACGGAAGGGGCCAAACCTATGTACTTCGTCGCTCCGCAAGGCTCGCGTCCGGATTGCTCGCGCCCCTGGGGACCGGGTTCCCGGGGCGTTCAACCATCACGTTCGCTGCCCCTGGGGACCGAGCTCCCGGGGCAGGCGGCTGCACCAGGGCCCGGACAGGGGCCTCAGGCACTACGGCTGATCGCGGCTCCTGGCCTTCGCTGTCGGATGGCGCCCGGTACTCGGCGCTCCTGGACACGGGGCCCCGAGTACAAGCAACCTCCGAACAACACAATAAACCAAGGTACGAAAATATAAACATGATCATATACATATACAAATCTCTCTTTCTACAAGACAGGCAAAATCGGAGCGCAAGCACGAGCGAGGCCCGAGGATGTCGTCGCACGGGAGGAGGTCACCGGTGTACTTCGGACCCGACCCCGGGCAACGTCAGAAGGAGAGCGCTCAGGGGCATGGAGGGCCCCCGGGCCCCGAAGGCGGCCGCGCATGGTGCCAGAAGGAAACCGGCGTCTCCCTCGGACTTCTCGTCAGGCGTCGGCCCCACAAGGTGCTCGTCCCGCTCGAAGAACCCTGCCACCGTTGCTGCGGTGTCAGCGACGGCCCCGAAGCCGGCCGCGCACTTCCGGGAGGCCTCGGCCTCCTGCTCCGTCTCCACCAACCAGGACTCGGCGGCCTCCACCGCCACCTCGCATTCGGTGATCTCATGCTTCCGGGCCACGAACCCGGCCTCTCGGGCCCATACGCGATCTTCCCGGAGTGGACATTTCCCACTCCCGCGCCTCCGCCTCGGACCGGGCGCGGGAGGCCTCATCGGTGGCGGGTTTGGCGACGCCCTCCAGTTGGACGCCGCGCCCCTCTGCCGCCTCAACCTCCAGCCGACGGGCCGCCACGAAGATTTCGGTGGCAACGGTATGGGCGGTAAAGCTACTTCATCACCACCGCGATCGCTGTCCGTCCGCTCTCGAGATCCGTCCGGACCCAGGCGGACCCCCGCCGGTCTCGACGGGCTGCCACCTGCACTTCGCCGGCGGCGATCACCATCTGCTCCACCACGGAATGTAGCGTCGCGTGTCCGCACGCCACTCCTGTTCGCCGGGCAGCAGAAAATACCAGGGCCCGCTCCCTCCTCGCAGGAGACGGCTGGGCCCCGGCATTCCCCTCTTCTTCGGCAGCGGGAACACCAATCAGTTCCATGATGGCCCGCCCCGGCGTGGCCGCCGCAGCCTCCATGCTCGCTACCGGACTCGGTGACGGCGGGGCGTAGCGGGCGCGGCGCCCCATCGGCTGTGGCCCGCGCCGTCGGCGCCATTGTCGGCCCCGTCGGCGGTGGCCCGGGCCATCGGCGCCATTGTCGACCCCATCGGCCATGGCCCAGGCCATATCGGCGCCATTGTCGGCCCCTGATCCTTCCAACAAAAATCTGCCCTTCCTCGGATTCGTCGGACATCGGCTCCACAGGGTGCTCGCCGCAGTCGAGGAACCCTGCCTCCGTTGCAGCGGACTCGGCCACGGCTCTCCGCGCCTCCTCGCGAACCACCACGGCTTCCTCAACATTTCCACAACCAGATGGGGCGCGCTTACCCGGACAGCATCGCCTTCGCGAGTGCGAGTCCGGGGAAGTCGTCCGGATTCATCCCATACTTCCGGCCCGGGTCTCCGGTTCCCGGGCACATATCCACCATATTACAGCTGGGACCCCGCGTCCCCTCATTTCTTCAAGACGTGGCCCTGTTCCTGCCCGGAGTTGATCCCGGCCGAGCAACAGGGCCAGGGGCCATTGTCGGCGAAATGGGACTAGGGGTCCCACATTCTGTGGGGACGCGTGGATCCCCGGCCACGTCGGAGATCCTCCGGGCCTACATTCTGCACAAGAGACGGCCGGCTACTGTCGTCATCCCGCTGAATGCCAGGGGCCCGAGCACCGCCCGGACCTAGGCGGCATCTCGCTCGGCCCCGAGGCACCATCGGCCTCGGGCCTCGCCCCCGGGGCGCCATCTCCATCGGCCTCGGCCCCGGGGCGGCGTCGCCATCGGCCCCGGGCCTCGCTCCCGGGCGCCATCTCGTCATCGGCCTCGGGCCTCGCCCCCGGGGCGCCATCATATCGCCCCGGACCCGGGCACCGATACCCCGCGTCCCGGGTGCCGATGCCCGGGCCCGAGGCCGACTGCCGACTGCCCGGGTGCCGATCCTCCTGGTCCCGGGTGCCGATCGCCTCGGCCCCGGGGCCGATTCACTCGAAGAACTCGGCAGACCAACTTGCCAACTACTTGCATTAATGGCGAGGCGACGGGGCACGTCGCCCCTGTCGCCAGCCCTGCCACACGTGGGCGCCTCGTGATGGCCCCCCGTGGACACCCGGCTGTGCTGTCAGAAGCCTTTTGACTTCAGTAGCGGCAGCGTGCGCCGTCACATCCCGTCACATCCTCGCATCTCGACGACTCCGCCGCCTGCAGCAGACCTACTCCGGCATGGGCACAGCAGGCGGGCGTGAGCGACTGGACGTTCCTCCAACTCCGGCGTGGGCGTCGCAGGCGGACGTGGCAACAGGAGAACTCACCTAAAATCACTCTCTCCGTGTACTGGCACTGTAGACTCCCCTTGACTTATAAAAGGAGGATCCATGCCAGAGGCTCGGGGTTCCGAACTAGGGGAAGGCTTTTCCCGGCCTCTGACTCTCGGGCTCTCACTCTCTAGCTCGTCTACTGTTCATCTTCCTCGGCTCCGGCCGCGGGCTGAGCTGCTCTTGTAATAGCAAACCATTTCATCCCCACATAGCCAAGCACACAGGAGTAGGGTATTACGCCACCGTGCGGCCCGAACCTGTATACTTCCTCCTGTCTTCCTTGTGTGTCTATCATCCATCTCACACCGGACGCCGCATTCGCCTGAGAACCACTCCCCTGGCCGAACCTCAAAGGAGGGTCTCCAGACTTCCCGCCATTGGAGTTTCATCCTCCGACAAACAGCATCTCAGTTTATTGCATTTAAGGGTAGAACGTTATTTCTGAAATATTACTTGTTTAGATTTTTCGGAGGGATAAAGTACAAATTAGATGATTATATGAACAAAAATTTCCATGCCTGTATTTTCAGCTAATGCTAGTCATTATGCTCATGAACCTACTAAAATCTCAATATAATAGTCATAAATGCACCATGCACAATTCACTTGTAAACATTTTGAAAAAAGTACTGTTCCGATATGCATACATACCCAAAATTTTGAAAAAAAAAAAAGAACTGAATAAGCATATGACAAGAATAGAAACTTACCAGAACACTGATGGATACAGAAGCCAATAATGAACCGATCTGATCAACCAACGCATTCCAGACTTCAGAACATTTTCAAATATTTTTTATTGGCGTGGACCCTAACTTGCTTGTTCCCACATTGAGCACCTGATGTTCTGCTTCTTGTTCATGGACCTTGTCGATGGCCCACAAATCAATTCTAGGCATATAGATTATGCATCTTCCAAGATTAAGGCATTTTACTGGTGAAGCAAAAGTAAAATACATGATTATTTGCCCATCTCACTGGAAAGAAATGAAGAATAGTAATAGGGTAATACATTAAGTAAATATATCATTTCACTTCAACTTAAAGTGGAATTGGGCCATAGCATAATTCTGTTGCAATTAAAAGCACTCAGTTTAATTTCTTGCATAGTCTTCAATTATTGTATCACCAGCTCAGCTTAATTTATTGCATGATATTCTAACAATGCATCTCCACTATATTGATTGCGATTGAACCATTATTGGGCAATGGCTTCCAAAAAAATAAACTACTTAGCATGGTGCAGGAATCTCCAGACTGTATGTGAATTTGTCTTCAATGATATAATTTGAAAATATGCAGCTCAATGGAAACAAATTCAACCTCAAATGCTAAAACTCCAGTTTGACTCAACTAACTTAAATTGTAATGAAAGCGCATAATTAGAAATAAATTAAAATCACTTTCTAAATAGCGATGAACTTGTACTTAGGATGTATTGGGTCGTTGAGGTATATACCTCACGAGGACCTAAAAAAACACTACCAAAGATTATCAACTTTGAGTCAACAGAAAGATCCAATTTGAGGACATATCTGACTTCATCTAATTATTGTTCTCGGTTAAACAGTATTCACTTTTGAACTGAGTAGGTATTGCCAGTCCAAAATCAGTTCAGGTTGTGAATGGCTGGCTCCCCGAATCAGATAAGAGTAGAACATGCTCATCAGTATTGTGGCATATCTGGAGATGATAGCTATGACATATATAGTTTGTTTAAATAGACTCTTGAAAAATGATCAAATGTTAGATTCAAAAAAGTTCCTAATGTTAATTAACCATCGAAGACCATGCATGAAAGTGTTGAATAAATAAAACAAAAGGAGAACAAAGAAATAAGGAGAACAAAGAAATGAAGAGTGGATATACAAGTTTTATGAAGAATCTTTTAGAAAGAAACAACATGATGTATTTGAAGCAACAAATAGGAACAGGACTTCCTGTCAAAAAACATAATAAATAGGAACAGGAATGGCAGCTACAGATATGGTGTAGAATGTGAGTAGAAATAGAGAACGAAGTCAAAACAAGAAAAAGTCAGATGTCCTATATGCCGTTGCAGCTATTGGGATATGGGAAATGTGGATAGGCAACAGTAGTGCCATGATGTTTTATAATAACAAACATGTTCATGCAGTAACAGGTTTAAGCTTGAAGAGAGTTAGCATTGATTCTTCTATGCAGATAACTTTGGAGCAAGCATACATTTCATATAACCTCAGAGTCATGCATACAGACAGTATTATCACATATTTGTGGACAATGCCTTTCAGTGAACAGTTATGAGGTAAAGAAAATAAAGAAACTTATGAAGAATTTGTGTCAGTCCACTAAGAATATCGCCGTTTCCCTCCTGTGCCATAGTTGCAAGATCAAGCTTGTGTATTACAGTCTGACCCACAAAACCATGAAGAAGGCAACGGATCAGATGTTGTTGGCCTGATCTGGGTGCTCCAGCAACGAAAGCTCTAAATCCCGATAATTTATGTGCTAAACCTCCTTTTGTGTGAGAACCAGTGGAATTCAATCTGTGGGCATCAAACTTCTCATGCTGTTCATTGTGATTTAACACAGAATCATGGTTTCCTAGTTGAGAAGCTATTAGACCATAGCGTGACAAGATTGATGCAATTCTTTTTGCACTATCTTTCTGTTGTATCAAAGATGGGAGATAGGAAGACCAAAATGTGTGAGGTACATTATTCTTCTCCATAGATGAGAAGATAACTTGCTTAATAGAGGCAAATGCCTTCAGAAGAGATGAAGGTAACCAGATTCGCTCATCCAAATAGAGGGAGATAAAAAGGTGCAGCAATGGTTTAAGAAGGCATGGCACAGCACAAGATAGGAGACAAGAGGAGAGGAAACTAGATCATTTGCAGCAATCCCTGCTTCTCTTTGTGAGCAGGGTGGGGGAGCAGCTGCAAGAGCAGCAAGCCAATCCCTTTCCTCCACAAGAACTGATGGTAGAGGAAGTCGCCCATGCTCAAATCCTTCCTCTGCAGAGCATAAGATTTCCTGCAAGGGGCAAGTCCTTTTCAAAGCATTTATTGCAGCTTGGGTGCAAATTGACTGCAGATCAGCACCAGCATATCCAACAGTTTGGCTTGCAATAACTGAGAGGAATGCACCTGAAATAGGACTTGGCCAGTTTTTTGTGTGCAATGAAAGAATAGAAGATCTATCCTCAAAGGTCGGGAACAGGAAGTATATCTCACGGTCAAATCTTCCTGGCCTCCTAAGAGCAGGATCAATAGCATCAGGACGATTTGTCGCGCCAATTAATATAACTGAACCCTGTGATTTCAAACCATCAAGCAATGAAAGCAAAGTCGCCACAACTGAATTGTGTGTCTGGTCTTGTCATCTGGATCTAGAAGGTGCTAAGCCGTCTATCTCATCAAAAAATATGATAGAAGGTTGACACCTTTCAACTACCTAAAATAGAAGTCTTAATTGTCTCTCAGCATCGCCAACATACTTTCCCAAACAATCAGCACCTTTTCGAGCAAAATAAGCAATCCTTCTGTTCCCCTGAGAGCATGCCCCTATTAGTGCACGTACTACAAGTGTTTTACCAGTGCCAAGATGGCCATGAAGCAGAAATCCTCTTGGAGGTGTAAAACCTAAAGAGCTAGAAAACTCAGGATACAGAAGAGGCAGTATGACCACTTCCTTCATGCTCTGAATAACGTTACTGAGCCCAGCAACAGACTCCCAGCCATGGTACGTCTTTTCGTTTTCAGAAGAGCCTCCTATGTAAACAGGTGTTATTCTCAAAAGATCTCTGTTTAGCCTCTTCCCCTCACGTTTCAAGAATTCTTCATCTTCTCCACAGTTCTCTAACCATTTTTCTTCAGCCTCTATGTCCTTTCTCCATGCATCATGTGACACCTTTCTGATATCTGCCTTCATCCTTTTTATCTTCATTTTCCTGAGTAGTACAACATACTTATCTCCTTGAGGTTGGAAGTAATGTCGATGATAATTGCAGGCTATAAGAAACTTCCAGTGATCAAATATACAGGCTTCTGCTCGACTACAAGGCCACAAATCAAAAAGTTTAATGCATATTAAAGGCTAAAGGGCAAAAATAGGATGGTGATACGTGGTTTAAGTAAAAACCAGTTACCAAATGGTAGGTTTTCGGACATCGATCAACTCGACACCCAATAGTTGCACCACGTCTGCCACATCGGCTGCACTTCAACAGCCTTCCACGGCAAAGTGCTGCTCTTACATTTTTTAGGCACCCCAAACCAGCAAAGTAAACCTGAAAATGTGACAAAAGCAAGTTTTTCATAATCCCGTTCCATTACATCAAAATCACAAGATGAAACCATGCACTATGTTGAAGCATTTAGCTGCTTGCAACACATTATATTCCATTTCAATCAGCAGTCCAAAATCCAGAGTAACCAATGATAATCCCAAAACACATATTGGGGCATATTGTTTTGAGAGAATATAGTCATGAAAATCATGAGGAAGCAATGAGCCAGTGCCAGGGCATTGCAACCAGTATAAGACAGAAGGTACAGCAATAGTGTTGTGGTGAGAATTTTGAAATATAATGCGGGCCAAACCTCAGGACTCCAAACTGCACAATTCTGATGAACCCAGACACAAGCAATGCCAAATTGATCATGTATTGAACCCAATAACCTTCCAAGCCACCCAGGATCATCACCGAACCCATCCCACATATCATAGTTTGGATCCTCTGAAGGCAAAGCCCCCTCATAGGCTTCATTATCGCTGTCAACTGTATCATGTAATGCAACCTTAGGTGGTCTCCCATCAGTCCCTCCTCCACAGAGCCCACACCCCCTTCTTTAATCTCCGCGATTCCCTGCTTTTCTTCCGAAATCCGAAATTTGCAGACTCCTACCTTTGGAGCCTCCTCAGGCAGTACTACATTGGGGACACTACCTGTCTGTCCATCCTGCTGAACCTCTTTCAATTGCTCACTAGGACAACAACCATCCTGTTCCATTGGCTGCTCAACAGAAAGGTTGCTTTCTTCCACTGTGTGCTCATTTTGTGCATCAAGATCCTCATGTTCTTTTGAACTGCCAGTACCATCCTTGGCATTATTCTCGTTGCAAGGTACCTCATCACCATTTCTTCCTTCTAGTACAGGTGATTCCAGCTCTTCAGTTCTCTCTTTCCCATGTAAACCCTCCTCGTCCCCCACTTCCTCATGTTTCCCTTCGTCTAGGTTATTTCCAGTACCAATTGGTTCTCCTTTCTCCGCAGACGCTCCGCCTCCTTTTTTTTCATCTTCCTCTTCCACCACATTGACACCCTCAACAGCCTCATGTTCTTCCAACATTCAAATCGATAGTTAGATTGATCTCCCTATCCCTCACTTCCCTCCCTCGCGATGGCAAGCCTCCACTTCCCTCGCCCACTCCCCCTTCCTCAGCCCCCTCACGCACGTCCACCACCAGTGTCCTAACCTCCTCCTCCTCCTCCTCCAGTCCAGCTCCACCTCGTAGTCCTCGTCGAACCAAAGGCTCCTAACTCGCCTCTCCAGCCTAGCCTTCCCCTTGACCCTATCCCGCAGCCGAGAGCGCCACACCACACTCCCCGCCTCGTCGTCTTCCACCTCCTCTTCCTCGCCTACCTCGCGCGCATCCGCCTGGCCCCGCGCCCTACCTCTGCTTCTCCTCCGCGAGATTCCGCTCGACCCGCCGCCGCGCGCCCTCTTGCGGCGTGGGGAGGGGAGCGGTGAGGTGTCGAGCAGTGCCGGCGCGCGGCGCACCCGCGTGCTCCGGCGGAGGCCCTCCACGTCGGAATCCTCGCTGTCGCCGCCTCCGCCGGGGGGAGCGGCCGGCGCGACATCGTGGATGGCGTCTAGGCGCTTCTGCTTCTTCAGGCCGCGGGATCGCACAGAGCCGCCGCCGCGCCGCCGCTTGGGCGTCGACAGGGACATTAGGGTGAGGAGAGAGAGAGGGAGAGAGAGCTCGCGATCGCGCGGCGGCCGCAGACGAGGGTTTCGGGGGTCTGAGAGTATCTCCAGCAGCGCCCTGAACTCAGCCCCCAAACAGTTTTTGGGTGGTGGGATAAAAAAACTAGGTCCAGCAGGGACCTTACTACGGCCCCTAAAATGAGGAGGCCCCAAATCTTTCCTCCAAGCCCCTAGTCCTAGGGGCTCTATAGTACAGCCCCATCGACGCTATTTTGGCGCCTACGACAATTCCCCACCCATCCGAAGAGAGCGTCGTCTGGGAAGAGGAAGATCGAAGAGAAAAAATCATCGCACCTCGATTGGCCACCGCCGCCGCGCTCGCCCCCTGCCGCGCTCGCCGCCGGCCCCGCCGCGCTCACCCGCCGGCCATCGCCTCCCGCCGCGCTTGCCCTACCGCGCTCGCCGCCGGCCCCCGCCGCGCTCCACTTCTCTCTGCTAGCTATATATATATATATATACAAATGAATAAATGTAATAGTATAATATAGTTTATGCTGAAATATAATAGAAAAGAAAATAGGGGCTGAGAAATGGGGACTGTTACTGGAGTTCGGAGCATTTTTGAGGTCCAAAGAAAATAGGGGCAGCCCCTATTTAACCTTTGGGGGCTCTAAAATAGGGTCTATTGCTGGAGATGCTCTCACTCTTCGCAGCGTCTCCTTCCAAGGAAGAGGAGGATGCGGCCTTGCCGGGCGGGGCGACAGGGGGAGGTCGGGAGGAGGAGGGTTTGGGCTGGAGCAGTGTAGCGAAATGTCGGACGCTTATTGTGTCATTGACAGGTGGGCCTCGTGCAGTTCTACCGGTAAACTTCTTTCCTTTTGCAATTTCTACTCGCAATGTTGTGAGTTGGCGCGTACAAAACTCCCCGTGCGAACTCCAAACTCTTCTGTTTGGTCAAGCAACTCCAGCAGCCCCTAATCACAGCCTCCTAAGCCTCTAAAATGGCCTCCAAATTCCACCGTAAAGCCCTCAATACTGGAGGCTCTAGGACTCAGCCCCCATCCACGGTTTTCTCATAGCTAGCGTGTATGCCATTCTTCTCCGTCCCGTGCAATAGTCGTCGTCGTTGGTCAATTTGCATCTCTATTGAACCATGTCGTTGCCAGAGTTTATTTTTTTATTTTTTCAAAAAATTTTGTTAATCAGTTCTCCGGTAGTGTCTGGTTGAGTGTTTGTTAGCTATGGATTGACATTATTAGAAACAGAGCAGTGCCGCCGTGTGGTTCCATTTTGGTAGTTTCAAGGAGTTGAATCGGGTTTTAGGGTTTTCTAAGCTTTTCCTGTGTTTTTGTGTTGCATGTGGGGAAGAGAAAAAGAACATGAGAGGGCATATTAGATCGGTTTTGTTTTTATCGCCAATTTCTGTAGCCGATCTAGTTGGTGTGTGTTCAAATAGAAGAGATAGAGAAATTGGGGCCAAGGAATGGGGTTGTTACTAGAGTTGGACGTGGTTTTAGGGTACTCGGATTGGGGTAGTCCTCATTTGGCCTTTGGGGCTTTAAAATAGGAGCTATTGTTGAAAATGCTCAACTGCATTGTAGCGGATTTGGATGTTGGGCCGAGGATTAGCTTGTTCTTTCCATTCCAATCAAGAAACTTGTTTGGAAAGTGATTTCTTTTCTAATTTACGTGGCAAAGGAAAAGTGAAATTCTCACTAAAAACTTAGGAGGAGACTATGGCTCGGACGTCCGATATTTATAAATTATCGAACGGTATTTCACTACGTATAGAAAAATATTTCAGATGTTTTATCAGTCAAAGAAAAATATTTCACTCAAAATTGTTTCGAATGTTTCATCGCTCAGTGAAAAATATTTCGTCACTTGGTAAAAATTGTTTCAACCAAATACAACAATGAAAAAAATTGATTGCAACATAAAGATCCTATTGTGTGAAACATTGAAAAAAAAATGCAGTGCACATCATGTGCAACATCCGAAAAAAAATGAAACACTCGAACATGAAAGATCTATGCCCTATAGATGCCTTGTGAGAGAAGATTGGAAGATCTGTGATCCTAATAGTGTGGCGATAGTTTTGGTGATTAATGATAACCGATTGTTGAAAAATATATTTCCATGAATTGTGTGATTAGGTTGAGTTCTGGCATCAAGTTAAAAGATTAGTTGATGTGTTGATGAAAAAGAGAAGCAACGAAAATTGATGATCAACATAAAGATGATGAAAGAAATAACCAAGTGAAAAGATTGAAGATGCGGTGGTGAAGGGCAAGCAAGTGGTTTGGCACCGATGGACCAAATCTGGTGGTGAAGGGTAAGTGAAGGCTTTGTCGTGATATACCATACAAGACCATTAGAAGCTATGGATTATCCGCATCAACCATTTGAAGAGTTCAAGATGATGTGTCAAAGATCAAGAAGATGTGATGTGTTGATGATCAAGATGGACATTGATCAAGGCAAAGGTATAATTGATTTGGGACTAATGCACTTCATAAGTTATAGGTGAATAGTCCCGACGGGGAAATGACTTTGATGTTGGCAACCCTCAAAGTGAAGAAAGAAAGTGGCATGAAGGCATTCCTATTAATATAGCTTTTCTATTTGTATTTGAGTATAGGAATGCCGTATTATTAAGAAGGATGCAACGGTGATGTATTTGTTTATGTCTCGGTGCTCAAAGTGACCTATCATAGTTATACCTTGAGAGAAACCCAAGGCTTAACCTAACCTATGAGTGGTTTTAGTCCTTGTTTTTTGTTGGGTTGGGTAACCCTTTGCATAATCTTTCCATAGAGTTTAAGTTTATCGAAAATGGACTCCGGAGCAAGGAGTTATGATCGTTTTCATGGAGTGTTGTCAGGCTGCCGGAGATGGCCGGAAGTTCCGATCCCAAGGACCGGAACTTCTTATCCCGGTTTTCAGTTTGGCTAAGGGGGACTAGAGGACCGGAACTTCTGATCCAAGTTCTCGGGTTGGCCGAGGAGACCGGCCAAAAGTTCTGATCATCTTGACTGGAACCTCTGATCCTTGAATCTATGTCTAACAACTAGTTTTTGAGGACTCGGGTATTTAAACCTCTCCACCCCCTCCATCCTTGGCTACTAAGTTTGGGCAAGAATTGATATATCCAAAGCTAAATAACCCCTCCCAAATCTCCTACCTTGGTGGTAAATCTTTGTGAGAGATTTGAGAAGTGATTAAGGTTGGATTGAAAGATTAAGAGGTTAAGAGCTAGTAAGCTTCACTCCATCCTTTAAGCATTTGAGTTCATAGCAAGCAAATCTTCAATTGTGTTTGTTACTCTTGGAGATCAAGGTCTCCTAAATGGCTAGGACTCGCCGGTGAGCCTCCAAGGATGTGGTGAGCCGCCGAAAGTTTGCTAAGGTTTTCCCTCATCTTTGCAAGGAAAGAGATAATTGAGTGAAACCCGTGCTAGTTTCTAGGAGGTTATTTGGTAGAGCAAGCCTCACCGGAGGTAAGTGGACGTTGTCCAAGCTTGGGACCTTGGTGGTCGCTTGGAAACATACTAAGCCTTGATGGTTGCTTGGAGACTAAAGCTTCTTCCTAGTTACTAGTTTGGTGAGGCTTGGGATCAATTGAGATCAGCTCCTTGGAGTCCCTCAACGGAGAGTAGGATCGTTGGATCCAAACTTCGGGCAAAAATCTTTGTCTCCTCTCTATATCTATGGTGTGCTCCCACCATATTTTTTTTATCTATTTAGGGTTCCTTTGCTTGAGAATTGTACTTGTTGTGAGCTACTCTTAAAGAATAGTATACAACCGATCAGAAGTTTTGGGTCCAGGGATTGAAAGTTCCAATCGGCACTCTCGGTTTGACCGAGAGCTCTGGTTGGAGGTTCCTACCATTGGGACCGAAAATTCCTGTTAGTTAAATTTGACCGCTGCATTGTAAGAATTTTCAGGAACGCCTATTCACCTCCTTCTAGACGACATCTACGGGCTTTCAAAACACAACAAGATTCAACAAAGATAAACAATGGACTATAACAAAACCTACCGTCGTCTTCTTCCTCTACTCATGTTAAATATGTGATCCAAATTTTAGCATGCCATATATTGGAATTAGTTTCCTGATAGGATTTCTAGTGTTTTCCTACTATAACTCCTAGATTTATTCCACTATATATATTCCTTGTAAGCCGCAAAGGAAGGGGTGACGTCCCACTATTATTCCCTGCGTTTGTAAGAACTCCTCAATAGTCATCATTTCCGGTCGGTGCCCGTGGTTTTTCCCGCACGGATTTTTCAAGTAAAATTTTATCTCCATTTACATCTATTTTCATAACAAGTGGTACCAGAGCATTGGAGATCTATCTACCACGCAACCATCGGTTTCGGTCGAGTTCATCGTTTGGTCCGAAGTTCTCGTCGAATCGTTATCCATGAAAGAAAAAAAATGTTTGCAGTAGTTCGACAGGAACTCAGTGATCAACTCCGAGCCGACATCGAGATCGAAGCCGAGCCGGTGTCAAGGTGTTAAGGCATTGCTAAGCTAGAAAAGCAGCGCACGATCTATCGAGGAGGTACATGTCAGGAAAAAGCAGCAGTAGCAACGCACGGTTCCCGAGGCTAAGGAAGAGAAAAAGAACCAAAGCCGAAGGCCGAAGGCTGCCCTGACCTGCAAATTCCGTTGAAATTGCTACATTCACACGCTTATGTACCAAGAGGATTCTAGACCTATGCTACGTGCACCCAAAGTATACCAGAGGTTCGCGTCTCTGCTAGGTTTACACCAATTTTTTAACAACAGATTCAGGATTAATTCCCATGGCGAATTTGAAGTATGATATACCGCTTCTGGACAGTGATACGAGATTCTCGTTGTGGCAAGTGAAGATGCGAGCAATTCTAGCATAACAAAACTTGGATGATGCGCTAGATGGATTTAACAACAAGAGGCTCAATAATTGGTCCGATAATGAGAAGAGAAGAGACCGTAAGATTATGGTACATATCCATCTTCATCTATCTAATAATATTCTGCAGGAGGTGCTTAAGGAGAAAACAGCCGCAGCGCTGTGGTTGAAGCTGGAACAAATTTGCATAACAAAGGATCTGACCAGTAAGATGCACCTGAAGTATAAGTTATTCTTGCACAAATTGCAAGATGGTGAGTCTATGATGAATCACCTCTCCACTTTCAAGGAAATTATTGCCGACCTTGAGTCTATAGAGGAAAAGTATGATGAAGAGTATTTAGACCTTATTTTGTTGTGTTTATTGCCTAGCTCATATGTAAATTTCTGAGATACCATCCTTCAAAGTCGTGATACTCTTACTTTGTAAGAAGTTTATGATGTTTTGCATGCAAAAAAAAGATGGAAAAGATGGTACCATCTAAGGATTCAAATTCATAAGCAGAAGACTTGGTTGTTTGGGGTAGGCAAAAGGAGAAGAACACAAACAACTAATCAAAAGACACAAGTTCTGACAGCCACCATGGGGTATAAATAGAATTTTGAAGGTAACAAAAGACTCTCTTATTGTGATGCAAGCTTATAATAAAACTGTCAATCTGTACCATCTACAGGGTACTACAATATTAGGTAATGTTACTGTAATTTCTGATTTATTATCTAATTCTAATGCTACTAATCTTTGACATATACGTTTTAGGCATATGAGTGAAATCAGTTTGACAGAATTGAGCAAAAGAGTATTGCTAGATGGTCAAAACATCGAGAAGTTAAAATTTTGTGAGCATTGCATCTTTGGCAAGCATGAGAGGGTGAAGTTCAACATATCTAAACATACTACAGAAGGTATTCTTGATTATATGTATTTTGATTTATGGGGGCCTGCTTGTAAAACATCTTTAGGAGGTGCTCGTTATATGATAACTATCATTAATGATATTCTCGAAAAGTTTGACCTTATTTTGTAAAACACAAGTATCAAGTGTTTTCTGTATTTAAAAAGTGGAAGGCTATGGTTGAAAGACAAACCGAAAGAAAGGTGAAAATCCTTCGGACTAACAATAGGATGTAGTTCTGTTCTAAGCAGTTTAAATCATATTGCAAGTCTAAAGGCATTGTGCGATATTACACTGTTTCTCATACACCTAAACAAAATGGCGTAGCTAAGCATTTGAACAGGACAATTATATCAAAGGCTCATTGCATGTTGTCAAATGCAGGTTTGTCTAAACAATTTTGGGCGAAAGCCGCTTCCACAGCTTGCTATCTTATTAATTGTATCATCCAGTACTGTCATTGATAACAAAACTCCAATTGAGGTTTGGTCTGGTTCCCTAACAAATTATTCAGATTTAAAAGTATTTGGCTGTACTGCTTATACTCTGTTAACACCAAAATTTGGCACGATCCATATCAGACTTCGGTTAAGGAAAGAAGCTATATCAACCGATAGAAGTTAATCCAGAAGAAGCCGAATTCAAGAAGGAATCGTGAAGACCATGGCATGGCAGTTAATTAGTTTATCTATAAATTAGGTACCTTTAATAATTTTTAGAAAAACCTGATCTCGTGTCTGATCAGGGCTTATTAATTTTCCTTTTATAGTTAGAAAATTCCTGTTTCGTATCCGATCAGGACTATATCAACTCGGGGTATAAATACGTATGCCCGGGGACTATGTAAACTATCAAAAAGATCAATACAACTTCGGCGCATCGCCACCCTTTTTCAACGGGTTCTTGCTTCTCGAGCCGGGCTGCATCGGTTAGGTCCAAACTCCTAAGAGATGGTAAGTCTCGTTACTCCGACTACCTTATCGGCTAGGACTTCCTCGATTAGGTCCGATATTCTAGTTGATCTATGGTAGTCGGCTTACCACGATATATCTATTCTGTCTACAGCTACATCAGTTAAGTTTGATCTCTTAGGCCGAGTAGATATATCACATCACGCGTGCATAGATTTATCGGTTTACCGGGGATAGTTTTTTCATCAGTTTGTACTGCATCAGTTAGGTCCGACCTACTAAACTGCCTGAAATAAGTTATTCATGTTAGGTTGATAGATTTTATGTAAGCGTCTTATCGGGATGTATAGCCGATAAGTTATCATATAGTTCATCACGATTGCATTAGATCTATCGGCTCATCGAGGTTCTTTTATCATTATTAATCTGTGCTGCATCAGTTAAGTTTGACCTACTAGATTAATAATGATAGATTTATCCTTGTTAAGCCGATGGGTGTTTATGCGATGTTTTATCGGAGTGCCTAGCCGATAAGTTATCTTTTACTAGATAAAGCCGACTACATTGTCTTGATTATTATTTCGATTATCTACACTATCATCGGCTTTCTAGCCGATGCATATGTTCTATTGGTAGTCGGCTGATTTATTCATTTATATCATTATCGGTTTTCTAGCCGATACACAAGTGCTGTTGGCAGTTAGGCAGTCGGCTCGAGGGAAATCGGCTGGTTTTCTATCTTTTATATTATCAGTTCTCTAGCCGATGTACAAGTGCCATCGGCAATTGGCTGGAAGAAGTCTGTATCAGATGTTTGGCCGATTGGATCAATGATCTAATATTTTCTATCTCCTTGTCAATTGCGGAGTCAAATTGACTGGCACGTCTACGAACCTCAAATTTAGGAACTGCACTGGAGCTAAGCAGAACTCCCAGGCCTTCGCGTGTCTAGTACATCGAACCAGATCATCGGCTCGTTCTCGACGCTGCTTGGTGATTTTCGGTGTCAACATACTAATGTTGATAATGGTAAATTGGAACATAGAGCGATTAAGTGCATTTTTTTTGTTATCAATCTGGTGTGAAAGGCTATAAGCTATATTATCTTGAAACTAGAATGGTTGTGCTTAGTAGAAATGCTGTCTTTTATGAATCAGTTATGTTGCATGACAATTCTTCTACTAATATTCCTGTTAAGAATCTGCAGAAAGTAAGTGTGTGCAGGTGGAACACTTGGGTAGTTCAGGGTATGTACCAAAAAGGAAAATATCGCAGTTGACCAAGAAACATCTATTAGTGAAGATTTAGATTCTTTTCCTGTTGAGCAACCACCACAATATTCTATTGCACTTGATAGAGCAAGGAGAACTATTAAACGGCCTCAAAGATTAATTTAAGAAGTGAACATAGTTGTTTATGCTTTGAATGTGGCAAAAGAAATTAACGGTAATGCAGAACCTTCTACATATTCTGATACTATTATTTTTGATAATTGCAATAAGTAGATAGTACTATGCTTGATAAGATGGAGTCACTTGAAAAAAATAGTACTTAGGAACTACTGAGATTGCCTAAGGAGAAGAAGTCTATCCGTTGCAAGTGGATTTTCAAAAGAAAGGAAGGTGTATCCAAGTGATGAGGCAAGATATAAAGTAATGTTAGTTGCTAAAGGTTATAATCAGATTCCAGATATTGATTTCAATGATGTCTTTTTCTCAGTTGTGAAGCATAGTTCAATTCACACTTTAGTCAGTATTGTTGCAATACATGATTATGAACTGGATACATGATTAAAACAACATTTTTACATGGGGACTTAGAAGAGGACATCTATATGGAGCAACTTAAATGTTTTGTTGTTCCTGAAAAAGAAAACCTTGTCTGTAGGTTGAAGAAGTCGTTTTATGGGTTGAAGTAATCATATAAGAGATTTGACTCTTTCGTGCTTCCTTAGAATTTTAGAAAATCAAATTTTGATAGTTGTGTTTATTTAAAAGTTGTTAATGGTTTAGCTATATATTTGTTTCTTTATGTCGATGATATGTTAATTGCTACAAAAAAAACAAATCAGAGATAGCAAAGTTGAAGGCACAATTGAGTAGTAAGTTTGAGATGAAGGATTTGGGTGCAGCGAAGAAATTCTTAGTATGAAAATCACTAGAGAAAGACAGGTTGGCAAGTCACACCTTAGTCAGAAATGTTACATTGAAAAGATCTTTCGTCGCTTTATATGCATGATGTAAAACCAATGAGTACTCATTTAGCTGCACATTTTAGACTATCTTTAAATTTATGTTCATAGTTAGAATATGATGTTGAGTACATGTTTAGAATTCTATATTTAAGTGCAGTTGGTTCATTTATACCACCGAAATTTTGATAAATGATTATTTTAGAAAACTTATTTAGGAATGGATCGTGTCAAAAAACTAATTCCAGAAATAAACCGCGAGCTCAGCGCTAAGCCCAAAGGTGGCTGACCTATAACGCCGCTGAGCTATGGCATAATGAGGCACAATTTCGCCATGTCATTAGTGGCTATGCAGCCATTCTATGTCAAGTGAATATAGCTAGCTTAGTGACAATGTGTTTTTTCTCCCACCCCTATGGTGTAGGGTTCGAACCCCCAACCTTGCAACATATTTTCTAGGTTTTCTCAACCAACTATTACTTAATGATGATTTATAACATAATTTCTTTATTTTAACTTGAGAAAATATGAAAAACTCATATATTGCATGCTTTATAATTTTATTGTGATACTTTTCATTTATTACTACTTAATAACTATATAATATTTTTTATCAAGATAAATATTCTATTTTAAACTTGAGAAAAATACAAAAATGGTACATAGTACATGTTCTCAAATATTTTTGAAGATAATAACTATCAAGTGTGTCATAGTGGTAGAAAAATTGTAATAAAGATGCAAAGGTCAGACTTCGAACTCCAGACCTCTTAACAAGACTTGCCACCACGCTAGCACTTGCTTACTGTCAAAGGAAAAGGCTGAACTAGTTTTAACTATTCCAGTGGTCAGTGCTAATGCCAGTGGCGCTGTCCTATGTCACGGCAAAACCATACCACCTCACACCTAGCTCAGTGCCAATATCCATGGCATTGAGACGTTATAGGTCAATGCCTACGGCTCTGGTGCTGAGCTCACGGTTTATTTCTGAAATTAGTTTTTGGCATGGTCCATTTTGAAAAATAAGTTTTTCTTAAAGGGTTAATTTGTCAAAAATTTTGGTCTATACCAGTATGCTCTCGTCTGACTAGTTATTATATACGTTGAGTTGTCAATAGAACATAGCTAATTTTGGCAAAGAGCATTGGAAGCAGTTTATGTAGATTTTAGATATTTATGTTGATACTTATGCTTGTTTGCCAATTTAGGAGTTCTAGAGAATGGACTTTATTGGTTAATGTGCTCAGATTTTACTAGATATTTGGGATAAAGAAGATCACTCACAAATTATGTTTTCATTGTTGGAGATTATGTTGTTAGTTGAAAGGCAAGTTTGCAAGTAACTGTTGTTTACTACTGAAGCAGAGTATATACTATTTCTGGAAGCTTGTAAAGAATTATCTGGTTTAGAAAGTTTATTACACTAAATTTTATGGAGATTATATTTTGCATTAATATATTTTGTAGTCAAAGTGCAATATGCCTAACAAAAGAATGAAATGTTTCATGGAGAGAACAAAGCCACATGATATAAATATCACTTTATTCGAGGTATCATTGCTGAATGGTGATGTCACAGGTATGCCCAGTTCTGTACAAGCTCAAACTGGTTGGTATTATAGTGTAGTTTAGTCTATTTGGCGCGTGATATTATCTAATGAGAGTTGTTCTTTGATGTTGATGATTTATGATGCTATAGGAAAATTTGTCTCAAGTGAAGATTGTTAAATAGTGATCTGACATTTCAGTATGCATACATTCGAATTAATTTCCTAATAGGACTTCTAGTTTTTTTCTACTGTGACTCCTAGATTTATTCTTCTATATATATTACATGTAAGCTACACTGAGAAGGAATACGTCCACTGTTATTTTCTATGATTGTAACAATACTCAATAGTTATCAATTGCCGACTTGGCGCTCTTACAGTCCTCATAAAGGGATTCCTGAGCAGAGGAGGGAGGAGTCCTCGGTTGGCGGAGGTGGCTTGGAAGGAAAGGCTCTGTTGCTCGTGTGCGTCGACGTTCAGACGTCCCGTGTCGAAGTGTTTCCCGTAATTAGGCCATCGATCAAATATCGATGGTTGGGATTCACATGGGGTGGAATGAGGAGCGTTGCGCGTCGGACGGCTCAACAGAGTTTCAAAAACTTTTAAGCTTATGGGCTTTCAAATGGGGCTTAGTACCGACAAACCCATCGTGTTTCTTAGCAAGAGGAGCCAAATGGGTAGTGGCGAAGTT